>NNCF01133085.1:14723-38349 GCA_002313205.1 Laupala kohalensis | reverse complement strand
CTTTCTTTCTTTCCTTATCTTCCTTTCATTATTTATCTTCTTTACTATTACATTATCTCTCTTTCATTCTTTCAGTACTCTAGCTTCATATAATCTTATGTAATATATAATTTGTAAATACAGTGTAATATGTATCTAGTAAGGTATAATCATATTATAATATGTAATTTGTAAATATTGTCATTATGTAATAATTTGTTTTGATATCGTTGTTGTAATTACTATATTTTGCTACTTGTATATTCATAATTATATTGTACTGTTACTGCTGCTTTTAACTAATGTTCGGCACTAAACCGCCATCCTGATTGGGGTTTTGCTGGGTTTACTCAGTCGCTTAAGGTTGTACCGGGATGGTCCCTAGTATCGCTTCCCAGTTTTAGATGTAAATACGATCCTCCCAATTTTCATCTTGTATTTAAAATGTAAATGTTTTAAAATAGTTAGACGGAAGAGCAGACCTTAAGGTCCGAGTCTCACCAAAATAAAGGCACTTTTATTATTATTATTATTATTATTGTGGCATTCCTACCCTTTGTATGGCGCAAGAATTAAGTTCTACCGCAACGTGGTTCGGTTTCCACCCACCCTTCCCGAGAAAGCGCCACATACATCCCCAAATAATGGGCACGCTTTCCTTGATATTTATTTGTGATGTGGAAAGGCCTTATATTAACGATAATCAGTAGTATGATCAAGTAGGTCTTGGCTGCGACCAACGATCGAAGCTAGGGGTGCCATTGTTGTTGCTGCTTCCTACATTATATTTCATTGTTTTTCGATGGATTTTTAGCAGTTGATAAGTTGCGTCCACCGAAGAGTCTCATTGTGCGATAAAAGAGATTAAAACCACCACAGACGATGTGTTTATGTAAATGAATTCCAGTTAATATCGTGAGGTTATGTTGAACGATCAGCTGAACGCAGGCTTATTGAACTTTGAACTTTGAACTTTGCACTTTCCAACATGGCCGCCGTCGATGGGTATTCTCCACTTCCGGTTAAGGCGAAGTCATTTGTTTTGCATTGGTAAATGGTAACCGTACTTTTCCCTCTGAAAATACCTGTTCAATATGGTGGTTATTGCCTCCCGACTAATTCCACAAAAAATAGTGGTCTTACTTTTCACTTACTCTCTAGCCTGCCTCCATGTTTCAACGTTCCACAAATAAACCACAAAATTAACCTGGCAAACATTTCCCTAAAACATCACCTGACAGACACAAAAATTACATTTTTTGATTTACAACCACACCTAACTGCCAAGGACTTTACCCAGCACGGTTTACATCTGAGACCATCTGGGAAACATCACTTCGGTTCTCTCCTAGCTTCACATCTGACCTCACATCATCCACCTTGATCGAAATTGATGGGATGGTTCCTTGCTTGCTTCCGAAGAGTAAATTAGTTTATTGTCCTTCATGTGGTCATATGCAATTTGTACTGCTTTTTTGACAATAAATTTATTTATTTACACGTGTTAGCCTGCTGAAGTAGCGGGTTAACAACCATTTCTAATACAAGTCCACTACTGTAAGATTACATTTCTTAAATGACTCATTTCTTTTGATGCAGTGAATATGCTTTGTTTTTTAGGCTTTCTGTGTAAATTATATTTTCCTTCTACCTGGTATTTAAAATAATTCATAATTGCATACTTATTAGCATTCAATACTGAAAACTGTTTTTTTGTAGTTTTTCTTTATGGTATTTAATATTATTGAAGTTAAGAAAAGTGAAAATTGAATATCACAAAAGCAGAGAAATATGGAAACTAACAAATGAATTTAGAATAAATTTAAAAAATCCAGATCTGTTGACATATGTTTTAATAAAATATTCCAATTCACAGTACCCATTCTTCTTTGAATGTTGATGTTTTTGTATGTTTGTTTAATAAAAGAAATAAACATTTTTTATTTTTTAATTATAAATTGTTTTAAAATTTTGAATGTACAAGAATTATTGTTTTAAGCTTCTTTTTAAATCCCTGTCAATACATGGTAGTTCAACTTGTAAGTTTATAAATGGAAAAGTAATCTTACCACAGGAGTAACAATTGGCGATAAACAGTAATTGATAATGAATGTATTGTAGTCAAATTTACAAGATATACCTTTGTACAAACTAAGTATATTTAAGTGTAAATTCTTATATTTATCGATAGTTTATTTATTAGGATTTATAAAATATTAATACCCCTACATAATACAGCATTTGATAAGTTAAACATGCAAAAATAATTTTTTCAAAGATTTTTTCAAAGCTTCCAACTAGGACTCTCTTTTTGTAATAATTTCATTTCCCAAAACCAATCAGATAAATTGTAATCATATGTTAGGACATAAAAAATATTAAATTTATATGAGCATCAAGAAATATTGAATTTAGGCAAAATGAAATTTTGCTTCCCACTACAATGTATCCTACAAGTAATTTTAAAAAGTTGAATAAAAAATTGCTTGATGAATACAAATAATACTTGTGTAAAAAGAAAATAAACAATTTAATAATTGACTCTAGTCAAAATGTGTATGATGTTAAAAATGTAGATTTGCTGAAAAATAAAACAATTAATGTTTCTATTATATAGTGAATTTTATCAAATTAAAAAAAAAATATTGCCCTAAGTAAAACTGCTCTCTGTGATCTGAATTTCCTACCATTGTGAATCATATTTATGAATTTATGAAATGTCTGATGGCAAGGTTAGGTTAAGAAGGGTCTCTTCCTCCCTTGTACTAATTAGAGGAGAAGGAATCCGGATGAAGAGATGTAGGGTTTACAGCAAATTGAAGAACCAAACTAACATATACTCTCCTCCTAGAAATAACTAATTTTATATCCTTATAAGGACAGTTTTGTAAGTGACCTTATCTCTACTGGAACTTTAAATTGGTCACTCAGCTCTTTGAGTTGACTATGATTATATTTATAAACTTATCTAGGAATTTTTGCTGAAGTTTTTTAATCCGCTTCTGCCTTAGGGCCCTTCATACACTGTCTTGATTGATTTTTTGATCATGTTTTAAATTGTTTTACTTCAAACTTTTCTGAATTTATATTACTTTCACATGCAATAAACTATTAACTATTAATAAACTATTAATTTTTGAAATTGTGTTATGAAATGTAATGAAAATAACAGACAAATATTTCTAATATATTGAAAACTCCCAGTGGATGCCTGAAAGTGCTACATTTTTTTAAAATGACACAACTTGACAAATTGATTTAAATTTGTTTTATATTTAAGTTTGGCAGTGTATTATTAAGTTTGTTTCTTCAATATGTATTATATTTCTGTATTTGCTGTTAGTGATTCCTTTTTGTGTAATGTAACAATTCAATCAAAATTATTCAGTGATTTCTTTTTATTCATTGCAACTAATTCAGTCGCATAATAATGTTTCCTATGGTCGCTAATGACCTGTCATATTAAAAAATGACCGTAAAATATAAATAAATTTTGAAAAAACTATAAATTTACCTGAAAATTTTAACACAGGGACGAAAAGAGTTTATCTCTTTCCATAATTTTTTTTCCAAATGAAAAATATGATTTTGTTGTTTCCAAAAATATGCATTGCAAATTATGGTGTAAACTAAAATACAAGTCCTTACAGAATCTCACTGTTTCTTACTTTTCTGATTTTTTTATCTCATGATGGAAATTATTGTCACTGAAAATATATTTTATTGCAATATTGTTGTAAGGCAATTAATAGGCTACCTCAGAAAATAGAGATAAATTCTCTGTAATAATCAGATTCTTCAAAATTTCAGATATATCGAACACCAACTCTGTTTCATTTACACTGAGTGTATAGTTAGATGAATATTAATATAGTTATTATAATTTAAATTAATATAGAGAACCTTGGAATGACTTTATTGAATACAGAGGACATATTCTTGTGGGCAGATTAAATAAAATGAAGAAAATGTTAGTTGAGTATATTATCTTATACATAGTGATGTACTAGTAGGACTTAACACTATGTGACGTTATTAATATTAGAAATTTGTCAACTTTTCAATGTTTTGGGATT
The DNA here is from genome assembly GCA_002313205.1 of Laupala kohalensis. NCBI lineage: Eukaryota > Metazoa > Arthropoda > Insecta > Orthoptera > Trigonidiidae > Laupala > Laupala kohalensis. The sequence goes on along the minus strand of NNCF01133085.1, from coordinate 34,294 downwards.
GTTGTAAGTGATATATTATATGGTTTGGTTTTATTATTCTGTCCTGTAAGTCAATTTTTGTCAATCATATGTGATAACAAATTTGAGGAAAAATGACGTCAATTTCCAAGAATATTAACATGCATTACAAAAATTTAAATATGTTCCTTTCATAATTCATGTATCAAAAACATATTAATTTGCACCGTTGTGGAATTTAAAACATGAAAATTCATATGTATTGGCAGTGAATTACTATATTTTAAAAATATGTTAAAATAACATCCTTATGTATACCAATATCAATCACATAGTAAAGGATCCTTAAGACTCTTGGTACATATTAACAGAAAAATATTGAAAATGTTGAAAATATGTATAATTGTAAAAATAAAAAATCTGAAGTAAAAATTTTATATGAAGTTTTGTGTTGAACAAGTTTAAGTCTAGTCAAAGTTTGCTGAGAGACAATTGAAAACAAACAAGCAAATGTTAACAATTAACATCACCAAAATGTAATTAGACTATTTTTGAATATTTTTATGTGAGAAAAATAACCTACTTTACTCTTCGATAGAAAGCAAGGGGCCATAGAATATGATCAAAGTGTGTCCAGGAAAACCAGAGAAAAACCTGAATGGGGAATCGACATTAATTTGGGGTTGTTGAGGCAAACCACAGCTGAAACCCTGATTTACTTATTATATTATTTCTTTTGAAGGAGCTTTGCCCTTAAGAAAATAATTCCTTAAGGGCAATACCCTTTTTATCAAAGGATGGTTGAACTTTTTATACTTTGTGAATAAATACTTTATTTTCAGTACTCTCTTTGTGAAAAATATTTTTACTTTAAAAGCAAGTCTGGCACTATTGTCACTTAACTAACACTATTGTCACTTAACTAACACTATTTAAAAAAATGTATATTATTACAATATAGACATAAAAATAGTTTATTTATTAGCAAACATCTTCATTTTTATGAAAAAAAATTTTCAAATAGTTTCTCTCGGTCCCATACAACATACTTGACTTGATCATAGTATACCTTTTATACCATCTTAATACCTCTCAAGATAAAAATTTCTGACTCTCTCATCTTTTACAAAATTATCAATAATCAATGAAACAAATGATTCATTCCTTTTTGTGATAATTGTTAAAAATATTCTCTGCTCATGTATCACTAGATCAATTAATCTCTGTAGAAGGTCTTGCATTGTTTGGGAAATTGCTGAAGCAAATTAGATTTAAACTGTGTTAGAAGTATTTAGAAACAGTTATTAAAGACCATAATGAATTACAACATGTTATTTATTTTTGTTTTATAATGCCTCTTTGATATCTTTTATTCTTTGGATCTTTTCCAGAAATACTATTATCCATGAGATATAACTGACCCTCAGGCTCCTCTAGCCGTAACTAATCATAAAGTATTCTTTGAAGGCACCAAAAATCGTTTCATGAAATAGGCGTTCTGATTGGTGGACTAGACAGCTGTTTCATTAATATTATAGTTTTGAACAAATTATAAGCTTCTGATAAAACGAGTGTATTAATGGGAATGTAGAAAATTATATTACATTTGAGATAATGAGTTCTCATTGGTTTTTCAGAGGCACGAGATTCCTGATTTAATTAAAGCGTGAAATCTAGTCTAATGTAGTACTCCGCGGTCCGTTCGTTTCAGGAATCGCGGTGCTCTAATTACTTGGCTGCCTGTTGTCAGATAAGTTGGAGTGATGTGTTTCAGAAGGGTGGGGTTCTTGTTGATTCAAATTTTACTTGAAGCGGTCATTAAGGTTTAATTAGTAATTGTGTATGGGGTTCTATTTTTAAAAAATAAGTGAATATGGTGTTATTCCTCAGATAAAGAAGGAAGTGTTAAATATTTTGAGTGATTTGTGTGATCGTCACCTGAGAAGTATATTTAGTGTGAAAAATTTTTGTTTGTCATCTTCAACATATTCTAAAGTTTATCAACTTCATCAACATTCAACTTCATCAACAAGAAGTTCGTAGAATTGGCATTTAATATCCTTTGACATTTTGGGTAGGTTAGTTATTAGAATTTGTAGAGAGTCCGTGTTTGGTTAAATTTTGGCTTTATGAAATAATTACATTATTTCGCGAAGTAATAATTTTCTGGAAATGACTGTGATCATAGCTAAACTACAATTAGTGTAGGTACACGTTGAGCTCATTCGCTTCCGAGTTGATTTTCGTTCGAGGGCAAACCTTGTTCCTCTGTGAAGCAGCTTGGAACGACAACACCTGGGGATTCGCTGTAGCACTTGGCACCGAATTACATCTTCTTAGAGATTCCTGAAAGTCGCGGAAAGTATTCTTCTGGGGTAGACTTCAGTTTGGGTGACTGACTCTCAAAAAATGACAATACCTCTAACGGTTCCTAATAATGTTGTTACTATTGAGGTTTCTTTTGTTGAGCAGATACCGGAATATTTAGTTATAATAGAAAATTATGTATACTATATACCACGGGTCGGCAACTTATGACCCGAGGGTCACCGTGTGACCCTTTTGAGAATTAAAAAAAATTGAAAATAGATACTAAGAACAACATTTTATTTCGATTACCATGGATCTTGTACACATTAGTGTTTATGTATATAAGATCCATGTCGAAAATATCTCTGACCCAAATGTCTCTTTAATACTCACATTTTAGTTGATTTTGACCCGCGGCCAAAAAAGTTGCCGAACTCTGCTATATACTAAATACTAAATACAGTACAATACTAAAGCAGATTGTCGGAAAGGATATGATGAACTCCCAGATTCATCGACGTAAAATATTTTCGCTAGTTTATCGNAAAATATTTTTGCTAGTTTATCGCAAAATGGTAATATTCGAAATAAAGTATTATTAATAATATTATCATCACACTAGTTAGAAAAATAGTTCTCTAGTAAGTAGAAAAGTAAGAGTGAAAGAAGCGATTGTGACCGGTTAAGAAACGTGACGAAAACTCGTGTCAAAAATCGATAATACCTTATGTACAAATAACAAAATGTATTCAATAATGCAAATTTATTTCTATGCTAATAAGATGTTGATAATAACAGGTCGTTTTTCTAGATTAAATTTTTTCGTTCCCCGCGTGGTCATACTCAGTTTACAACACTTATTTTAACATAGTATTTTCTTTTGATTTTAAGTGAATCTGTACATTGAGATTCAACGATAATTTCGTTATTTAATAAAATGATTAATTTAATTTTTACGATCGATATGGCCGAAAGTTTTTTTACACGAGGTAGCTTGTTTCACCCTAAGTTCTTTTCAGAAAGACATCAAATAATGAATAAAATCGAGAAGAAAAAAAAATTCGAGAGAGAGAATCACGTAAGCTGAAGCGCAGCCTGTTGATCACACTTCGTCATTTTGTCGATCACACTTCGCAGTTCATACTGACAAGGGAACTTTCAACAAGCGCAGGTCGAAAGTGGTCCTGATTATTTTTGTACTGAAACATATTGACTATTAATATGTCCTGTCAAAACATTAGCGACGATGGTTCATTGTAAGGCACCGAAAAAAATATAGGAAAAACCGATTCTTTTCCCTCTGCGAAGAGGAATTTTTGTGGGTTTTGCACAACCCTGAACTGCCAAAAGCCGCGACAGCCCAATCACGTGGCTGAGCTTTGATTCCTCCGTTTTCTAGGTATCTTCACCATTCAAGGAAGAACACCAAATGCAAACACACTATGCTGTTACTCCCGCATTGAAGAAAAGGACGAGCCGATTCAGAAAAGTCAAATAGTAAAACTATGCAAGTTCAGCTAACTACGTTATTAATGTTCAAATTTCATTTCTCCATATTTGTAGAGGAATTCAAGTAAAATGTTAGATCTATAATTTATGTATTTTAATTTTAATAATGTATCTCAATTTATTTCACCTTTTTTAATTTTCGGTAGATAAAACAGGAATAAATTCACTAGTACTACAAAAGATTCACCCGTTTTTAATAGTATTGAATGCGTGTTTATATGAATTTCTAGGATATCTTTACCCTTGAATCTTCTTGNCGTTTTTAATAGTATTGAATGCGTGTTTATATGAATTTCTAGGATATCTTTACCCTTGAATCTTCTTGTAGAAAATGAGTATTTATTGTCCATCTGAGAAAAGATCACTACGTAATATACATTTTTTATTATAATATTTTAATGCTGAACATTAAAGGGACAGAAACGTGCAATGCGCACGCATTTATTTACTTGGCACAATGATACATCTAGTCAACGCGATAACAAAACGTGATGTTCAATTTTGCCAAAGACATTGGTTAATTAATGTTTTCTAAAACGTCTTTTATAGTACAAAAAAACAATAAAAATTGTTAGAAGAAACCAAAAAGTTAAATTATTAGTGCAAAGTGTATTTCATTCTAGTCGTTCTACTTTGTTTACCGAAAGAACTTATTTCAATACAGTTCTTACCTTTTCTTTAGTGTACGAATGTTGAAATACTATTTCAAATATTGTTTTTAATGCGAACTATTAACGAGATACAAGTTTTGCTTACCTCACCTTTCTGGTATTGCAGTAAAATGCTACTGATTCTTTAAATTATAAAATAAAAGCAAATATTGTTTCAATACCAAAACAAAGAAATAAAAATTTACAATTGGGGTCTCACAAATGTGTGAAAGATTTTAATTATAATGCAACAGATATTCGTATTTAGTTATATTAACAAATTTCAATATCGACTTATATTGACGTGATATCTCGGCACGTAATGCAGTTTAATGTAGCAGTCGGTGACCTTCTACAGCCTTGTACTACAGCGACAGTTTCGACCGGTGAGGGAAAGTGTTATCTTTCCTCATGCTTGTCCAAAGCGTGAGCGGAAAGTAGTCTCCAAAAATTGGCAAACTTCTCGGGTTTTTTTCAGTTCCTTCCAGTGTGCCATCGTCGCTAATATTTTGACAGAACATGTTTAGGTGCAAGAAAAAAAAACAGAATCACTTTTGACCTGCGCTTGTTGAAAGTTCCCTTGTGAGAGGAATAGACCAAATCCTAAAAAACCAAACCACTTTCTAACGAAACCGTTTAAGATTTCGATATTATTTGAAAACGCGGTATTTTGAAGGGAGCTGAGAAAGATCTAAATTGGTTGGCCATTTTTCGTAAATTTTTATCATCTCTAGAAGTTGCAAATGAGAAGATTATGGAGTAGAAGTGCCGCATGTTCCTCAATTGATGTTGCGTAGATAAGAGGTTCATGTTGTAAGGTTGTGACTAGTTGCACTGTGTATAGTGTTGCAATCCGAAACTTACCCCGGGTTTTTTCAGCGTTTTGATAGTCGTCCGACCGAAGTTTTCTACGCCGTCCGGGGTTTTTAAATCAACTGTGATACAATAACAATGTTTATTTGCTCATTGACCTCATAGATTGCAAGGTGCCAAACATTCGTCGCAAAAGTTAATACATACAAATTACAAAAATTAAATCATATCACAACTTTAACAGTATATAGTCTNCTGCGCCTAATACGTGGTGGAAGAAGCCGGCAACAGCGAACGTCGCGATCTGGACTTTCGAGCCTCGCATCAATGGAGCCAACCTATCGTGGCGTTGCACCGTCGCTGTCGACCGCCGCCGCCTACGTTGACCACCGCCGCCACCACAGCCACCACAGCCACCGACCGGTCAAGGCGAGCAGCTGACAAGAATTGCATTGATAAGCAGCAGTTTCATTGTAGAGTGTGTTGTAAATTCGCATAGCAGGAGTTACATGGCAGCAGTTGCGTAACATAGTAGCCGCAGTAGTAGAAGTGAGGGAGCTAGAGTAGGATGTTTGCGCTCGAACATTTTGTAATTTCATGAAGAGTCTGTTAATACTTTCGACTGAATTGCGAGCGCGTTAAATTTTAGAACTCATAGGAATACGCAATTTCAGTAGAATGAATGTATTATCGATTTTGTAAGTTTTATGTAATGTCTTGTTTGGAACATAAATGGAATTTATTTAAATGAGGGACATCCTTTACTCCTAAATGTGTGTGTGCATCCTGAAGGGAAAAGGTCCATCACAACAGATTAGGTCATACCAATTCAAAAGTGTTATATAACTAGGTCTATGCATAACATCTATTACTTACAGATCAATTGCTAATATACTCATCCATATAGCAATTATAAATATAATTTATACGAGTATCAATAAAGCATACACATAACCAGTTGCGGCGATTAGGGGGTAGCGTGGGGGAGGAATGCCCCCCAATTTTTTAGGAAAAGAAAAAAATAATTTAAGCGTCTAAAACTGGGAATTATAAAAAATTATATCATCCTTGATGTGGTAATCAACAATTATATTTCCTTCGATTTATTTCCTTATTCAACATACTTAGTGGAAATATGCAGAAATGTAATGTTAATGGAAATTGTCAATGTTCCTTTTGCCCCCTCTCCCATTTTTGATTCCCTATTGTCACTATTTCATATTACAATATATTTACAGACTCATATTCATACAACATTTATAACAAGAATTTACACCAGCAATACCGAGTGTGTGTATATAATATTTGCACAAAAATATTATGCCATATTAATTTAAAATCACAAATAAGGAGACATGATGCCAATGGATTCGTTGAGTCTACATAGTAGTTTATAAAAGCACTTGTTAATAAAAAATACTACATTTTAAAAATAATTTTGATTTGTTTTTTTGATGTCCTGGAGGTTGATTGAAAATTAAAATGGTTCTTTCAAATGGATCCTTAAAGTCGCTTTCGAGTCGCTTTCGATACATCATGATTTTTTAAATTGTAGTATTTGTAAATGGGAAATGTAGCGTGCTATTGAAGCTTATCTACTTGGAGCGATAGGAGGGTAGAATGGTATTAGTATAGGTGGGCCGCTTAGCTGGATTTACCAACAATTTGGCCCACGTGGAGGGGTTAGTAGAAGTGGTTAGTAGTAGTTATTATTGATACTAGCAGGAGGTGGATACAGTAAGGAGGGTTCGGTTTTCGGTAGTCACAGCTATATGAACTGGAACATTAATGAGAAAAGCTACAATTTTTTTTCTGGCCCAACCGGAATTGAACCCGGGATGACTTTGGTGAAGAGCAAGAATGCTACCACCTGAGCCACAAGAGGGGATTCATGAATTTAAAATACACAGAAGTTCAAAATACCTTAATAATATTTTCTACTCGTTTTTTTTTTCGTTGCCGAAACATTGTTGAATTTTTGGGATAACTTTTTCGAAGTTGACGCTTCTTTGCATGACAATTGAATCAACCACTTTCCATCGTGAGTCGGAAGTTCTTGTAGTTTGGGGGGGGGGAGGTTCTCGTAAAAAGAGAAGAAAATAATTGCTGTCACGATCTAGAGTATATAGAAAAATTCCTATTCATCATACAACTAACATAAAACTTAGTGTACGAACCAAAAATACAATTCACAATCAATCGTTGTGGTGAATAATATTTTCTCTCATTTGATAATGCAAATATTTTTCAACAGTTTGTGATAAAAATTCTCATTTAAGTCGTGATGTTTTGCAACTACCTGCTGCTTTACACTGAAAAAGAATTGATTGAGTTTATTAAACATTGAAGCTGTCTTGCACTTTTTCAAAGCTGTCTTGTACTTAATTTCAAAATATTTTCCTGCATGCTTGTATTGTCTTCTTATTCATATAAATTTAATTGTATATGTACTCAACCTTGGCACGGTTGTGTACATTACTTCAAAGCCCCATCGTGGCCCAGGTTAACTCCGGTTTTCCTTCGGGTAGAGGCGAATATTTTATAAAGACTCGTTTGGCTCTTGCCTAGAGACGGCATCTATTGATATAATTATTAGCGAATTTAATGTTATTTAATAGTTACGAATTATCAACAATACTTTCCGATGGTTTACAGTTCGGTAATAATACGTACTTGTGAAATGACTTTTTTGTGTTTTATTATTCATTTGTTGGTATTATGTTAATACTAAAACACGTACCGAACTATTTTTCTTGTTAGAAGTATGTTGAAATATTAAATCCGCCTTTTAATCTTAGAACCCTTGATCGGAATTGATGGGATGGTCCCTTGCTTGCTTCCGGAGAGTAAATTAGTTTATTGTCCTCCACGTGGTCATACGCAATTTGTAACTGCTTTTTTGACAACATAGTTTATTTACGTTTGATTGAAACATTCTAACTCCTAATTCATGTTTTTACTTGGGAAAAATTTATTTAGAATATAGAAGAACATCTCAAACCTACTAATTACACACAACTTTTGTTATAATTTTAATATTTTATTGTCCATATTGTTGAACAAGAATATTCAAATTATTTTTTCTGGTAATATGTTAATATTGACTTGGTGTCATTAATTTTGTCGTTGTTCGGGTTTTGATAATTAAAATTCGATAATCGGTTTATTATAAAAAAAAATTTGTTAATATAATATATTAGCTGTGTTCTTATTTGTAATAATCTAGACATTTTACTACTTTCTTCTGTAAATTTCGTATGGTGATTTGGTATGTCACTGAAGTGATGTCTCACACGGAAGTATCCAATGGTGCAAATGCATTGATTGTAATGTATCCAGAGGGAAGACATCATTGGCTTTTGTTTCGTGAGCATATTATCAGTTTATTCAAACAATGCCTTGCGAACTCCATCCATGAGTAGATTTTATAGATTGTCGAGGCTTTATCATGAGACATTTACTTCGTCTATGAATACATGAATTCTCTATGAATACATGACATATCAGGATATATTTTAATACTGGTTATCTTTTTCTACGAGCTGTTGTAAAGTGAAAATTGTAACTTTATTTTTGTTGTATTTATCTCATACTATTTTATGCACTAATTAAAAATGTTAAATAAGTAAAACATATTGGTGAAAAACGCCAGTTGCACACTGCGTATGACCATTGGAGGACAATCTGCTCCTTTCGCTCTTCCGAAGCAAGCAAGGAATCGTCCTTAGAGGCCTAAGGGCAGTAAATTCTTTTTGAAAATTTACTTCTACTGTTAATTGATATAACAATATAAAAAAATTTTAGTCTGCTAGTGGGCAATACTCGGTGGCAGATAGAAAAGAATACATACATAATAAATTAATACGAAATTAAAAAACAAATCGTATCTATAAAAATATCTATAAAATACACACACAAACGGAAAAAAATGCTTAGAAATTTACTACACATGGTTACAACGAGAAAGAAATTAGCTTTAAGAAATTAATTACCTACATGAGGCTCAAATGTGCAAATATTCACATACATGCACAAACACATTTTCGCTTACAACCAGTTACAGAAACACACTCATATGTACAAACACTCTCAATATACACACATGTCATTACTCCTCCTATAGCCTTAGCGTAAAATTAATTGCTATTAATTACTTTTAAATAGAAATTAAAACTATAAAAAATAAAACCAAAACAGAGTTGCTGAGAGCAATCATATACACTTCACTACTTTCACTCTGAGCATTTTCTATACCCTTGAACTCCAATTACCTCACTACACTTCACTGCACTTCACATATGCTCCTATTTCAACGAAGCAAGAAGACGGTTGCGGAAACATTTTACTCTTTTTGGTAAGTTCGAAAGTGTTGCTGCATTTAATTTATTCCAGTCTATAATGGTTCTATTCACAAAGGAGTATTATCCGTTTTCTATTTGCTACTTTACATTGTGATCGCCGCGACTGATGTAATTCGGTTTGTGTAGCCCAGGGTTCACTGATTTCCACACAATTTATTGATGCAATTAGATTGTGATCTGCGGTTTTGACAATGAAACGGATATTTTTAAATTTTGGATNTGATCTGCGGTTTTGACAATGAAACGGATATTTTTAAATTTTGGATTCTAGTATCACTTACGTACATCAGATATTGATTGTATGGGTACCAAATACCTCAGAAGAAAAATTTATAATTCAAGAGTTATGAGATCACTAAATAATCACCTATTTAATCTCAAAAGTATACTCCTGTATAAATCGAAAACATATTCAGATAAATTTTGAAATTTCTTATCCTAAATCTTTTACGGTTTTCTTATTATTAATTGTGTCATAAGCTTTTGACATGTGATATAACAAGACATTAATTTAGCTAATATATTGTTCGTAGGATTAATAGGAACGTACACATCTTCTGAGGACTTGTTTTCTAGTGCTATGCATGCTGATGTTTACTGATCATTTTGAGTTTCGACGATGAGAATTCCATGTCTGTTATTTAGGCAATGACAATTGAAACTTAATTTTATATGAGTGAACGACAGAATCAACTTTTCTTTAATTAAAGCAGTGACTATTGACTTGAGTGTAAATGATATGTTTGGGATGCTTTTTCAGGTAGAGAAAAATTATTGCCTAAAGACGGCATCAATTGATATAGTTATTAGCGAATTAAGTGTTATTTAATAGTTACGAATGATCAACAATACTTTCCGAATGATTTATAGTTTGATAATAATGCGTACTTGTGAAATGACTTTTCTATGTTTTATTAAATACAATATTTTGTTGGTATTTGCTAATAAAATTACACGTATCGAACTATTTTTTCATCGTTAAGAGTGTGTTGAAATGTTAAATCCGCCTCTGCTTTAGGGCCCTTGATCGGAATTGTTGGGGTTGTCCCTTGCTGGCTTCCGGAGAGTAAACTAGTTTCTTGTTCTCCACGTGGTCATAAGCAGTTTGTAACTGCGTTTCTGACAATGGAGTTTTATTATTATTATTATTATTGTTTTGAAAATTTCTTGTTGTCGTTAATTAATGTTAGGTAATTGTATTTGTTCATTGTATCGTTAGTCTTGTATATGTCTTGATTCTAATACGAATGTGTGTTAATTTTTTTTAATCAACTTAATTTTATGTCATAACTTGTGGTTTCTCTCTTGCATGCATTTAATAGGAACATTCATTTTTCTCGCACTCTCATTTAATAATTATTTATAAAATGTAATAATATGTCAAAGTTTTGTGTATACACCCGCAACTTAATTCGTTAATTTGGCTTTATTCTGTAGTGGTGCATAGACGTAAATTATATTTTTCTGACAATACATAACTATTGCAAAGATGTTGTTCGGGCACTTTTTTTGTTTTCAGGTTCTGAAGTCAATAAAGAGACATCGATGGATAGCAGCCATTCAAGGTCGCCGCTCCGCCCAAGGTCATTGAAGCCGTCGATAATTTAAGTAGTGAACTGGAATAGTTCTTCGGACGCCGAGTCACGCGGAGTGATATATTGTCCAGACTGCGTTGGGAAACTTTATTGTTTTCCACGAACATTTGTCACATTTTCATGACAGCAGCAAAGAAGAGAGAAAGAGAATCGCATCATTTTCTTTGGAAATAGCTCTGTCCTCCATTATTGCGATCAAGGTGACCCTGCTAGGTTAGCTTCGANCCATTATTGCGATCAAGGTGACCCTGCTAGGTTAGCTTCGAACCCCTTTCTATCAAATAAGGTGACTCAATTGGGAATGCGAGAATCTGCGCGAGGAAAATGATGCATTATCAGCACGAACACAACACTTAGACGATTTGACTGGCATCTGGACGGATATCCATTTGAAATGCTTGATTGTCATTAGGTTTCTTTAGAGATATTTGGATAACTTCGGATCGGCTTCGGAAACCGTCGGGTCAATCGTCGCCAGAAATAGAGCTGCAATTTCCGTAGAAAAAGGTGTTCCATGTTTATTTTGGACTTTAAAGAGAATAGTGAAAACTTTGATTTGAAAGATATAAGGTTGTGGATGGATTAATATCTCCAGTGCAGTCATGGAGGCTATTCCTGATAGAATAAGTGGGCTCTTATGCTAGTTTTCCATTAGTTTTTTCTCTAAGTAGTTAGAAACCTCTCGCATGTTTTGCAGCGTGTTCTTACTTGTTTGATAAACAAAGTTCAAATATTGTCTCGGGAGTTTTCCCCGAACAAATGACCTTATAAAGAAGTATTAATGAACAATTTAATATATTAATTCGGTGAAAATAATCACTACAAGAGAACCCTACCTCCGATACCTCTTTCTCCCTTTTTAGCCCAACCCCCATTGCACAGTCGGGGGCTCACCAATAGGATTCCGAGGGCATTGCGTGATAGCTTGTCTCGCTATGCGAACAATTGAACTGACTAGATTTCGAATGTTATTCGTTGCGTTAAGTTGACTCGCGGTCGCTTACAACACGAATGGCATTCGAAATTCCCAACGGTACTTTGAGTGAAGGTGACGACGGACGTTGAAGATATCATGACGTGGCAAATACCCCTCGGACGTTGTCACCCCACTGTTCGCCAAACCGAAGCCACAGATGGAACACTAGATATATAGTGGTGGGTTATGTGAGGTAGGTAAGTGTCGATGAAATTGTAGTAATGTGACTTTCTCGAGGTTGGTCGATGAACTGGACCTTATTGATGGTCCCAGGAGTGGCCTCGGACGCAACGAGAGAAACAGGGCGAAAGGTGAAAATTGTATACTACGTTTAATGCATAAAGCATCGATATAACAAAAAATATTATTTGTCGATTTTTTTAAATTTAGAGAACTAACTATTTTCCAATTTAAAAAATATTTTTAAACTTCATTTAAAAAACTTTCTTCCTACCTTCCTTCAGTACCCAAACATTAGTGACACTTAACTTTTTAAAGAAATCTTTGGCAAAGAATTTGAAGCATCCGTCAGCATTCATTGGAGGACGCTTTTCGCATTTCCAGGTCGTCATGCAGGATTGTGTGCGCAGATCTCATGGAGAGGCCAATTTGAAAGGTGATGTGTTTACTCGGCGGTCCTCCAAAGCAAACTTTCTCTACTCACTCAGTCATGTCGTCAGAGCGGCATGTGCGAGACAATGATTGTCTTGGGTTGTTGTCACACGGCAGTTGTGGAAGGCGAACGGGTGGTGTAGTGGTTAACACACCTGCGATCATTGCAGGGATCCCGGGTTCGATTCCCGGTTCGTCGCCATTTTCATCTGACCGAAAGATATCAGATACCGTATAATTTCCAGGAAAATAATAAAATTCTATCTTTGTAGGTAAGATGGAAGAATGCAATACCAAGTAATTAGTATTTGTAATAATACTCATGGAGAGTTATTAAAAGCAAACTCACACATCTAATGGAACAAAGATACCACAAGGAATCGTTGTGACACTGTGTTTATTATATATTTGACATATTTAAATAATTAGTAGCGTTTTTATTTGCTGAGGTATGGTCACATTTATTGATTTTTTATGATGGAACAATGGACATTTCTGGAGCAGTGCTGCTTTCCTAGTACCCACTCAAGAGTACACCACGCCCCCCCGCCTCCACCGCCAAAAAGAAATTGGAATGTTTTTCAAGGTTGATGACCGCACGTTGTTTCGTCGAGCCGAGATGTATGTAGTGCGCTCTCGTAGTGATTATGAGAACTACGTCAAGAATCTCATCGACCCGCGCATTTCAATTTACGTATTCTGTATATTTAAAGTTCAGTCGGAGTATTTTCCACTGTGACTGAAAACATATTAAATATTGTTCCTGAAATATTGTCCTAAATATTGTTCTAGAAAACGTACATTCTAGTAACTTATAGGAATCACCAAATGAGCTAAACGAGCTTATGTTAACTAAATCTACTGAGCTTGAAATCAATTTCGCAAGATTTCAATAAAGAAAAAGTACACAATGTCATGAAAAATATGAAAAATAAATATGTGAGCCATCGTCAGTTATAATTTCCAAATTGAACTTGCAGGTAGCGAAACTAGGAAGAATATTAAAACCAATTTGAAAAAATAAATTTTCCTTGTATCAGTTTGGTAGTAATAACTCAACTTATCTAAAAAATGTGAAAAGATTTTGTTCATCGGTGAAATATTTCTGTAGAAAGAAATTGACATTGTATTACACTTAAGAAGATCGATAATTAAATTTTTTGAAGGTGATTAATTAATGGTTTATTATTTAAATATTGCGATGTCACGTAAAACTAACATTTAGAAGCATCATATATATTTTTCTCAATAGTGTAACTTTAAGCAAATATTAATTTTCTTCCTGCCACTCCAAATTAATGGCTACAAATGTGTCATTTCATGCAGTATATTCTAGTAACATTCCTGTGCAGATAAGTTTGGTCTTATCTGCATAAGAACATGTGATTGAAAAAAAAGCAAAGTGATGATGTGTGAGGGAGTGAGATGAAGTTAATTGTTAACAATAATAAAATGATTTAATGACATGTTAAGATATGATGAGAAATAATAATACAATACTGATTTCCTAAAGCTGACATGGTGATATTGAGAGAAAATCCTGGAAACCAGTTGGTAGACGCTGTGGTAGAGTTGATCCGGACGGTTGATGTGTTGACCAGAAAATTGATGAGTAGTGAATTTCTGGTTGCACGTATCTTCCGAGGTGCAATTATAAGCTCGATCTTGCGAGAAAATGTCGGCTTGGCGACGTGAAGTAGCAGCGATGCGATGTGTTCGAACGTAATAATAAGAGAAAATATATGTCGGTTTGGCGTCGACAGTAAAGAGTTCGAACTGATAAGAGGCTAAATTAGAAGTTTATCCTCTCATTGGTAGTAGTAGTAATCATAGTAGTTGTGAACTAGAACTGTATCTCCTTTAGAAGTAGAGGCCATGTGCTTTTATACAGTTTCAAACTAGTGCGCTGTTGCCAATTTGATTCGATGAATCGATGTGACATTCTGCGAAGTCGATTAGGAGTGATAACTGGAGATGATGAAGTTTGGCTTCGCCCAACTCTGCGTGATACAGCATTAACACTCCAATGTCGTCGGCGTAGGAACTTGTAATTAACTCAGTAAATCATATGATTATGAATATGATTATGAATCATTCTTCTATTTTTTTTAAGTGTATGGCAAAATATTTGAATCAACCAATGGGTTGAAAGGAAAATTTCCCAAGCTTATCAACAATCAAGATAAATCACTTGAATTGGCCAAAGAGATTGTTCTCCAGAGATGATTCACTTAGTAACTAAGTCAATACATTTCCTTAAAAGATTCGACTCACTTGTTTAATGAGAATTTATCAAAAATGTCTGAACAATTCCGTTACTTTCCTTTCGCAGCGAGGGCTATAATTTTTGATTAGTGGCTAACGGAAGAAGCTACCCATAAACGTGGGTTTCCAGTCGTAGCAAACAGTCCTTAGTTATTAGTGAAAAATTGTTGCGTTCAACGGGCGGCCTAATGGACACACGCCTTAATTAGATGCCGCGTCTATTGAGAGTGATCATACGGTAAAGGGAAGAACGAGGATGTCTCGACGGGACCTGTAAAGGTCTAACATAAATAATTAAAGGTGTGTCAGTCCCAACCCAGAGGTTTGGCAGTCCTTCGTCCACGCCAGCAAACGCCTACTCGTATCTGACCAAATGGATGGGATTCAAAGGGGGACATGACCACACCAGCTAATGTCTGTCATGACAGAAAAGAAGGGCTCTTGTGAATTTATGAGATTTGAAAATATGAAATGGGTAATGAAATAGAACGACAGAAGGTGTGTGTTAGATGATATAAGTATTAAAGTGGTGAGGAATATGAAGTTGGTATATGATGTAAGGATGTGCAGGGTGGGCACAATGAGACTTGACAGGAGAGCTGCCCATCACAGAAAATTCTGGAAACGGTCACAGCTGACATCGATGCAGCTCGATTTATTAAACTGTGAGGCACGCGTAACACCTTTGCTTGAGGGATTTAGCAGCTGCAGCGATAACAGCGCTTTCAATGTGTTATTGGAGTACATCTGAAGGCAAATTAAGGGGCTGCCTTACAGGTATAAATCACTGTGAGAGATATTAGATTCAAAGTCATGATATTTTGCCTCGAGAAATTCAACTTAAAAAACATTAAAGGAAATGCAATGTGTTTATTAGTTTATTGGATATTAGTAGCAATAAATTACTTTGTCCTCAATGTCGTCTTAAGCAGTTTGTAACAGTTCTCTTGACAATAAATTGTTTCTCTATTTATTGTTAGTCTAACTGACATGATGTTGGTAAAGAGTTTGTGCTCAATGTAGCCAACGCTTTTACTTCGTTGTCGTCCATAAGAGCAATGATATTTGTACCTTATTATGTTTGTAGGACATTCGTATTTCTCAAAATTTAAATCTTTCAGCAACATCGGCCATCAATTCAATTCACTTGCTGTTGTGGTGCAATTTTGTTCTTTCTGCATCGAGCAAAGTGTGGAAAGATTATTATCTTGCGTCTTAGATTGTTGTGTCATTAACTTTTATTTCTTTGAAGCTAATAGTCGCTTCTGTGACTACTATTAATAATTATTCGGATTTTACTTAAATTGGCGATTTTTATAAGGCTGCATACTTTTGCAACTTTTGAAAAAGTATGCAACTTTACAATATTGCATACATTTTGGCAAAGTTACATGACTTTAAGTATAGGTGAACGAAGTGGCTAGGATAATTTACTGTCTCTGGTGACTGTCCTGTCCTCTTCTCATCGAACGAGGGTCTCAAGGCGGTGTGTTTGGTTGCTCGGCCTTGCTGAAAGTATTCATAAAATCGTTCATCTCCCTTGAGTTGGTCCACAAATTTTTCTCTATGTTGTTGTATTTGTAAACGGGAAATGTAGCGTGCTATTGATGATTATCTACATGGAGCGATAGGAGGTAGGAGGGTAGAATGGTATGAGTATAGGTTGTTCGCTTAGCTGGGTTTACCAACTACTTGGCCCATGTGGAGGGGTTAGTAGAAGTTGTTAGTAATAGAATTATTGATACTAGGGGGAGTTGGATAGAGGAAGGAACGTTTGCTTTTCGGTAGTCACAGCCATATGAACTGGGACATTAATGTGAAAAACTACAAATTTTCTGGCCCCATCGGAAATCGAACCCAGGATGACTTGATGATAAGTGCACCACCACCTGAGCCACAAGTCCACAAATGGATTAAACAGATTCTGGAGATGACTGTCAGCATTGACAATTACGTGAAAAAATCGGTTATGATGCGAAAACCGGACATGGCGTCCCGAGCACCAACCTTGAAATGACGCAACTACTGGTACTGTACTGCATGCCCCGTATAGGGCAGTTCTCCTGGTCATCAACAATGGACAATTCCGCCTGGAAGACAATTCTTTACTGGGACAGTTTCATTTTGCACGCCTGTACTTACCTCAAGCAAGAAATGATACAAAAATGTTATTTTATTAAAGTTTAGAGGTCTTCCCTCAAAATTCATTTATTAACTCATTCAGTATTTTATAAAATTTACCCGAGTTTGAGATAAATCGTTTTCGGTATAAATATCAGAGACTCGTTGTACAATATATGATAACCGATGTTTTCAAAAGAATGTCTTAATTGTTATTGATTGCACGATTTGATTTTGCTTGTCGTCTGCTGTTCATACGCACTATGTTGTCCATGTTAGGTTCTGTAGCTGCCAACTGTGTTCACACTTTACACCAGAGGTAATTTTCGTCCTGATTAGTGAGACAGTAATTGCCCTTGCGGAACGAAGACATTTATCGATAATAGGATATCCTATTTCATGTTTCTCTTCATTATGTGATATTTAATCCAACGTGTGGAAAAGAATGACTTTACAAATTATCTCCAAAATATTAACACGAATAAATAGTATCCAAAGTTATATTCTCAACTAATTTCTAATAACCTGTTCATTTTCATGTCTACGTTTAAACATTCATACACTAACTACCTCATAAATATAATCTTAATGACTAACATGTTGGAATTTGTCAACGCTGTGAGGGCTAAGAAGGAAACATACGTCCTTCTCTCTCTCCATCTCTTTGCAAGTGGACAATGCTCGGTGGCAAATGGAAAACATAATAGACATAATAAGATTATACATAATATGATAAAGTGAAATAAAAAAAAATATCGCCCAAATATCTATAAAATACACACACACGGGATAAAATGCTTTGAAAATTAGTACACAATAAGCGAGAAAGATAATACGCATAAGAAATTAAAAAATTAAATTAGGTCCATATGTGTGTATTAAATAATTGAATCGATGCAGTTAAATAGAAAACTGCGACGTGTTAAAGTGATGTGAATCCGTAGTCACGTTTTCATTGATTTATAATACTTGAAACCGGAATGTGTGTATTTTAATTTCAGGTCTTTCAATCAATAGTCGAGTCGGTAATCAAACCAGCGATCTCTTATTTATGGTGGGAGTATTGACCGCTACACCATCCATCCACCTCCTATAGTAGTTTAATGCAGCATTTCCAACAACGCCTGATATCTGAACCACGCCCTAACACGGGGGATAATTGAAACTGGGAGATACAAATTGGTTCGCATGCGTCCGAAATAGGCACTATTTTCATCAGTCAGTATTTTTTAAGCCAACTTTACAAGGTTGAACTGAAGTGTGTAGAAAAACTAAGGAATAATATACATGAAATTTAATTAATTATTATTCTATTACGTGTGAATTTAAACACGTCGAAGAGCAGAGCACAAGGCTTGCATTTCCACCGAACCGTATGCACTTGAAGAATGTTCTATTTTGTGAAATTTAATACATTGTAATTTTTACTATATATACTCTTAAATAGTATTTTGTTATTCTCTGGTGAGATAACGCAAAATTCTTCTCGAAATTCACTGTAATACCCCAAAAAATATCATTTATATGGAACAAGTTAATGAAAATGAAGACTCGTATATCAACACTTCGCTATTTTTTTAACTTAATTGATCTGCGTATTGGGACATATGAAGCCTTGTATATTTTCAAATAATTACAAAACAAGACAGGTGGAATTAGCAAATACAACTGCTGTAAAATCGTCTAGTGTAAATTCAAGAACTCACATCCGTTTTCTTATGCCTGGAGTTTTAAGTGGCTACAGATATCGTGATTCCAATTGGACAGTTGCTTCGAGCGTTGCTCGTTAAGGACGTAGCTGAACATTTGAGTTCTCCATTTTGCAAAAACCAGGAAACAAAGTTACATCCTCATCAAGAATTTTTAATTGCGTGAACAGATGTATTTGGTTATTAATTTTTGAACAAAACATCGTAAACACAGTAAGTCTGTACCATATTGGTAAACGAAGGACACTAAAGATTCCATATTTGACCTTGGAGCATTGGCGAGCTTTGACCTATTAGACGTTACAGGTGATACTTTTTAACTCAAACTAAGTAAGAATACGAATAATGTCATGTTACAAAAAATGCAGATTTTTTAAGAACATTGAGATGAAGAAGTGGTTCAAATGAACTAAATATAAACAAATTTATCTCAAAAGAAATTAAAACACAGAAATATGGAAAAGGAGAGAGACTGGAGATTCTGACGCTGTAGTTGCGTGAAATTCGTTGTTTCTGACACTACTGAAATGCGCCCAGGAGTTGGGTAAGTTGTCCTGTCACTCCCCGCACTACAGCTGACAGCTATTTGTTGTAACAAGATAATTCTGTCAACATCGTATTGGGTGATTGAATGTAGTTCTGGCGGAGGTGGAATGAAATCACTAAAATATCTGAAAGCGGCGTAAATAAAC
>NNCF01133085.1:3529-14426 GCA_002313205.1 Laupala kohalensis | reverse complement strand
TCTCTTGTGCGTTTCAAATGAGTAAAGAGAATTTCTGAATGTTGTTGGTACTATACTATTAACTGATAGATATTAAATCATGTTCTTTATTCATTGTTATTCATGTTGTTGTGTTTTAAAACAATCAGAATAATAATATAGAAAACGATTAAATATTTCAGTGATTTGACTGACTTGGGTGTGCTGGTCCCACCTCAAAGCGAAATGAGCTACGACGTAAGCGACACGTTCGCCCCTCGACCAACGTGAGGTTAGGCTAACCCGCTCATCAGCAGAGTATTACGGGACGCGAGGACGGCTCGAGGTGAGAGAACACTTCCATGATTTAAAAGGTCTTATTTTCAAAATAAATGCAGGGTCTCAATATAACGCATCAATTATAATTGCAAATATTTCATTTAAATAGACGGTGAGGTAGGTTTTTCAAATTTAATTCAACTTTCTGTAATAAAAATTACAATAAATTAGAGCTATTTGATCACGAGAGTTTTATTGAATTCCTAAATTAATCTTTGCCTGGACAAGCCAGCTACTTTTGGAGAGATTCCGAAAGACATGTGTTTCTAAACCTGTTTCTAAAAGAGTATTGAAGATTTTTTTTTGTGGGGCTTTACGGCTCATGACGACATTAAAGGTCACTGGAGCCCGAAAAACTTGTACAGGTAGGGAAAATGCAGTTACGCACTAGGGAGAGCCAATATGAGGAAAATGAAAGATACTCTAGCCCTAATAGCGTCGGGATCGAAATGAACAAGAGGTGACCAAGGGAGGTCAGGAAAGAGAAAGGAAGGAGCATGGCACAATTAAGTGGAAGTAATGCCAGACTCAGCTCGGGGCCCCGTGTTCGCCAAACACGTATTTACTAGATGTAAGTCCCTTGGGGGGAGTATTGAAGAACTGTTCATGATAGTAATAAGGAGGAAATTCCACATCCTACCAACTCCTACGGTAAAAGAATTGTTGTAAAAGCCTTGCTTATGTTTGGGTATAGAAAGACGTTTTGACTCCTAAAAGCGAAAAGAGTGAAAAAATTAAAAACCCTCAACTAAATATGGAGGACTGTTTGTACGTAGTAGTTGGTAAAGTAATACAAGACTGTGTAATGGTAAAATCTTATTTGAGTGATAGGAACCTGAAATGTGGTCATTTTTTTAAAAGTTGTAAATGTATTGAATACACGAATTCTGAATGAGCCGAAGTTTGTTTGCGAGACTCATATCCGTGAAACGAACGTCACTAGTGAAAACGAGGGTCAATATGACTGAGGATATAATCAATTCTTTTATATAAATTTTAAATTTTATGAAGTTTATGAATAAGTTTAAGGAGATGAAGAAAAGCGTATATTTTCTTAAGTTAGCTACGTGTTTATCCCATTGAAGTGAAAGTGACACCAAGATTCCTTACGTGAGAACACCAAGGTGTCTTGTTCGTCTCGGATTTTTATTGAAGAGTACTTATGTTCAATGTTCAAATTTGTTGATATGTGTTAGGGAATGAACGGATCCAAATATTAGACTTTGTGACATCGAGGTACGTGTGAGTCATATTTACAAGGTCACCGATTTCCCTCACATTAACTGAAACATAAATCTGGAGATCATCCGCGTACCTGTGATGAGAGTAGAAAGAAAACACGGTAGGAATGTCATTTGCGTAAATTATATACAATAGTGGACTAAGTATGGAACGTCGGGGCACTTCACGGAAAAAACGTTTCCAATTGATAATATTACTTCCAACTTGTGTCCTTTCAGATAAGTAGCTCGAAATCCAAGTAAGTGTTATGTAAAAAAAACAACATTTTTTCTATATTTAGCTATGAAAATATCATAATCAACCATGTCAAAGGATTTGCTGAAGTCCAATTAAGTTGGAGTTGTTACGTTTCTATCATATAATGATTTTCTTATGTCTTCAGTTACTTCGAGAAGTGCTGTTTGAGTGCTGCCACTCTCGTGGAAACCTGATTAAAATTGTCGAGTTTATTCTTTGATAAGAATTCAGAGATTTGCTTATTGACTATTTTTTCGATTACTTTAGACTTTTAGACAGAGCCGGTAGAATACTTATCGGTCGAAAATCACTAAGGGAAGTAGCATTTTCAGATTTGGGAAGAGGTTGGACGCGTGCTAGTTTCCAAGCTGCGGGAACGTTGCTGTAGTCAGCGAGTAATTAATTATGTGTGTGGTAGTGGGAAGAGCTGCTTCTAATACGAGCTTCAGCTGACGAGCATTTATATCATCTGCGTTATCTGTATTTGATTTAAGGCTTGGAATAGTTTTAAAAACTTCAACAGAAACTACATTTTTAAAGTAAATTTTATCTCCCAAAAATTTGTTTTCACAATCGTTTAGAAATATTAAGTTTTTATCCTCGAGTTTAGGTGTCATACGAGGTGCAGTGTCAATAAAGTAACCATTTAAATCATCTGGGGAGACGAATATTTCTTTAGAACCCTCAACTCTGTCGACTCCTAAATTTCTGAAACTACGCCAAATTTCCTTGGAATCAGTGGTCGAACGAAAGAACATATGGTAATACCTAATTTTTGCATTTCTAGTATCCTGATTTACGTTATTCCGTAGTTTCTTGTATTCCACTTCATAAAAGACAGTTTTGCTTGGTTTGGTATTGAGTTTAGCGAATTTACTGACGGACGAGGGGTGTGTAGACCGCCGAGAGAAAAAGCGTCAACATCAATATNTCAGTGAATATGATAGGAAAATCAAATCATGCTTAGATATTGCGGGTATGGGAAATTGGTCCTTTGCGAGAACTTTTTGTGAATTTGAGACGATAATATGATCAATCCATGTTTCCGAATTATTTGAGTGACTCGTACCGGCTAGCTTCAAAATCTCAAAATTTTAAGAGTGAAAACAAACTATTCAAGAAGTTCTGCGCAGATAATTCATACATATGATTAACATTACAATTAAAATCACCAATTAATATTATATTTTGATATATAATGGCATGATACGGGAGTGAGATTTCAATTTCTGATAAACTATTGCAATGAGGAGGGCAGAACACAACACCGAGTAAGCATTTCTTATTAAGAATTGAAAATTAAACAAATAAATTACATACTTGCATTATATCTTTGTAATGCCTGATAGACTGAAATCAGTCAGGATAAATAAAAAAAGAAACCTCATTGATTGGGCCCATAGAATAAGTAATACTTATCCTTCCTCTTTGCCACGGAACCAAGTAGGTGGTCTATTTTTTTCCACCTTTGAGTCTACCTGGTCACGGTCCAGTTTTCCACTGACAGGTGGAATTACTTCTGATTTCTCCTTACAGACTTTGTAACAGAATTAATATTTAAGTCAGTACTATTTCACTCAACATATATCTTTGTAAGAAGAACAATGTCACTTTCTAGTGAGTATTTCTTGACTTAACAACAATAATTCTTCTCGTCCTAAGGTTTGCTAGTATATTGCACGCCTATATTGCTTTAATTTCATCGAAAAACCTCATTTTCAAGCACAATGAGTCAAATTTCATCCTTCAAAAGGACTTTTTGAAATGGAATTCGTGTTCAGCGACCCCGACTCCTGTAGGGTACACAGTTTCATGTCAAAATAAGAATGTAACATTCAAAAGAATCAAAAAAGTACACATTCCCATGATATACCACATTCAAATTTCAAGCCCTCGGTGGCACGGGTTATACTTCACCAAATCGGTTGAAAATTGTAAACCTATCTTTCTTTTGCATTTTAATCCGATCTAGGGGTATTTCGCTGAAATTTGAACTTCCGTTTTGCAGTGGCCACCCTAGTACAAAAGCAAAATTCGAATATGAGATACTTTGGTTCCTCATTCTGCTTAGTTTCGTGGCATTATTTTTAATATTTGTTATTAGTTTTAAGCTCACCCGTTACTTTATGCTTTATGCTCTTCTCGTAAAAATAGAATAACAATAGTTACCACTTTGTTATAATGTATACAGAATATTTAAAAAAAATTATTTAGGATATATTATAAAAAACTAATTTTACGATAAATCCATGTTGTTGTAAATTTACTATTCTGTAAATATTGCCGATGTAAAATCAACTCAACAAAATTTTAGATAACACTCATTCCATATTTGGGCGAATAAATATAAAAAAAGACACTTTCCGAAAAAACACTCTTCGTTACAACGATTTGTTGGCATTTCACTCACCTTCTTTAAACGTCTGAGACATAAAGACGCTTTTAACTGACAGAAAGAAAGGTAAGTAACAGGAGTATGCGATAAAAATAAAAAAAATATTTTCATTTTTGTAAAAATGAAAANGAGATACTTTGGTTCCTCATTCTGCTTAGTTTCGTGGCATTATTTTTAATATTTGTTATTAGTTTTAAGCTCACCCGTTACTTTATGCTCTTCTCGTAAAAATAGAATAACAATAGTTACCACTTTGTTATAATGTATACAGAATATTTAAAAAATATTATTTAGGATATATTATAAAAAAATAATTTTACGATAAATCCATGTTGTTGTAAATTTACTATTCTGTAAATATTGCCGATGTAAAATCAACTCAACAAAATTTTAGATAACACTCATTCCATATTTGGGCGAATAAATATAAAAAAAGACACTTTCCGAAAAAACACTCTTCGTTACAACGATTTGTTGGCATTTCACTCACCTTCTTTCAACGTCTGAGACATAAAGACGCTTTTTACTGACAGAAAGAAAGGTAAGTAACGGGAGTATGCGATAAAAATTAAAAAAATATTTTCATTTTTCGTAAAATTGAGAAAATTATTTGAGGTAATTTCTTGAATAGACAAATACAATTTCTGAATAAGCTCATAAAAAAGATTTTGACCAAAAATTTCAACTATTTTCATTGTTGAATTTAAGATTTATGATTTAAGTATAGTAAGTACTTCTTACCATTACGTTAAAATACATAGAAATTGTTGTTTCAGTGAAAGAGTCTTGAGAATTTTGAAAATACACGCAAAAGACTCTTCCTTAGAACGATTTGTTGACATTTAACTCACGTTCTTTCAACTTCTGAGACATAAAGACGCTTATAACTGACAGAGAGCAAGGTAAGTACCACGAGAATACGATAAAATTGTAAGATTTTTTTTTCAATTTTTGTAAAATTGAGAAAACTATTTGAGGTCATTTTTGGTGATTAGACATATATATTTTCTGAATAAGAACATAAAAAGTTTTTGACAAAAAATTTCTACTTTTCTCATTGTTGAATTCAAGTTCTGTGCTTTTAATATAGAGTGTACTTATTACAATTACGTTAAAAAACATAGAAATGGTTGTTTTGGAGAAGGAATCTTGAGAATTTGTAAGATACACGCAAGAGACTCTTCCTTACAACGATTTGTTGGCATTTCACTCACCTTCTTTAAACGTCTGAGACATAAAGACGCTTTTAACTGACAGAAAGAAAGGTAAGTAACAGGAGTATGCGATAAAAATAAAAAAAATATTTTCATTTTTGTAAAAATGAAAAAAAATTATTTGAGGTAATTTCTTGAATAGACAAATACAATTTCTGAATAAGCTCATAAAAAAGATTTTGACCAAAAATTTCAACTATTTTCATTGTTGAATTTAAGATTTATGATTTTAGTATAGCAAGTACTTCTTAGTATTACGTTAAATATCATAGAAAATGTTGTTTCAGTGAAAGAGTCTTGAGAATTTTGAAAATACACGCAAAAGACTCTTCCTTAGAACGATTTGTTGACATTTAACTCACGTTCTTTCAACTTCTGAGACATAAAGACGCTTATAACTGACAGAGAGCAAGGTAAGTACCACGAGAATACGATAAAATTGTAAGATTTTTTTTTCAATTTTTGTAAAATTGAGAAAACTATTTGAGGTCATTTTTGGTGATTAGACATATATATTTTCTGAATAAGAACATAAAAAGTTTTTGACAAAAAATTTCTACTTTTCTCATTGTTGAATTCAAGTTCTGTGCTTTTAATATAGAGTGTACTTATTACAATTACGTTAAAAAACATAGAAATGGTTGTTTTGGAGAAGGAATCTTGAGAATTTGTAAGATACACGCAAGAGACTCTTCCTTACAACGATTTGTTGGCATTTCACTCACCTTCTTTAAACGTCTGAGACATAAAGACGCTTTTAACTGACAGAAAGAAAGGTAAGTAACAGGAGTATGCGATAAAAATAAAAAAAATATTTTCATTTTTGTAAAAATGAAAAAAAATTATTTGAGGTAATTTCTTGAATAGACAAATACAATTTCTGAATAAGCTCATAAAAAAGATTTTGACCAAAAATTTCAACTATTTTCATTGTTGAATTTAAGATTTATGATTTTAGTATAGCAAGTACTTCTTAGTATTACGTTAAATATCATAGAAAATGTTGTTTCAGTGAAAGAGTCTTGAGAATTTTGAAAATACACGCAAAAGACTCTTCCTTAGAACGATTTGTTGACATTTAACTCACGTTCTTTCAACTTCTGAGACATAAAGACGCTTATAACTGACAGAGAGCAAGGTAAGTACCACGAGAATACGATAAAATTGTAAGATTTTTTTTTCAATTTTTGTAAAATTGAGAAAACTATTTGAGGTCATTTTTGGTGATTAGACATATATATTTTCTGAATAAGAACATAAAAAGTTTTTGACAAAAAATTTCTACTTTTCTCATTGTTGAATTCAAGTTCTGTGCTTTTAATATAGAGTGTACTTATTACAATTACGTTAAAAAACATAGAAATGGTTGTTTTGGAGAAGGAATCTTGAGAATTTGTAAGATACACGCAAGAGACTCTTCCTTACAACGATTTGTTGGCATTTCACTCACCTTCTTTAAACGTCTGAGACATAAAGACGCTTTTAACTGACAGAAAGAAAGGTAAGTAACAGGAGTATGCGATAAAAATAAAAAAAATATTTTCATTTTTGTAAAAATGAAAAAAAATTATTTGAGGTAATTTCTTGAATAGACAAATACAATTTCTGAATAAGCTCATAAAAAAGATTTTGACCAAAAATTTCAACTATTTTCATTGTTGAATTTAAGATTTATGATTTTAGTATAGCAAGTACTTCTTAGTATTACGTTAAATATCATAGAAATTGTTGTTTCAGTGAAATAGTCTTGAGAAGTTTGAAAATACACGCAAAAGACTCTTCCTTACAACGATTTGTTGACACTTCACTCACCTTTTTTCAACGTCTGAGACATAAAGACGCTCTTTGTTAACAGAAAGCAAGGTAAGGAACACAAGTATGAGATAAAATTGTAAAAAAATCTTTCCATTTTTTGTAAAATTGAGAAAATTATTGGTGGTCATATTTGGTGGTTAGACACATACATTCTCTGAATATGCTCATAAAAAAAATTTCAACTTTTTTTATTGTTGAATTCAAGTATTGTGCTTTTAATATAGAGTGTACTTATTACAATTACGTTAAAAAACATAGAATTGGATGTTTCGGAGGAAGAGTCTTGAGATTTTTGAAGACACACGCAAGAGACTCTTCCTTACAACGATTTGTTGGCATTTCACTCACCTTCTTTTAACGTCTGAGACATAAAGACGCTTCTTACTGACAGAGAGCAAGGTAAGTACAACGAGAATGCGATAAAATTGTAAGAATTTTTTTTCAATATTTGTAAAATTGAGAAAATATTTTGAGTTTTTTTTGGTGATTAGACACATATATTTTCTGAATAAGAAGATAATAAATTTTTGACAAAAAATTGTTACTTTTTTCATTGATTAAATCCATCTTTAATCTTTTAATATAACAAGAATTTCCTACTATTACATTAAATAACATAGAATCGGTAATTTCGGAGAAAGAGTCTTGACAATTTTGAATATACACGCAAGAGACTCTTCCTTACAACGATTTGTAGGCATTTCACTCACCTTCTTTCAACGCCCGAGACATAAAGACGCTTTTTTTACTGACATAGAACAAGGTAAGTACCACGAGAATGCGATAAAATTGTAAGAATTTTTTTTTAATTTTTGTATAATTGGGAGAATTATTTGAGGTTTTTTTGGTGGTTACACACATATATTTTATGAATAAGAACATAAACAATTTTTGACCAAAATTTCAACTTTTTTCATTGTTCAATTCAAGTTTAGTTCTTTTAATATAGCAATTTCTCCTATCTATTACGTTAAAATACATAGAAATGGTTGTTTCAGAGAAAGAGTCTTGAGAATTTTGAAGATACACGCAAGTGACTCTTCCTTACAACGATTTGTTGGCATTTCATTCACGTTCTTTCAACGTCTGAGACAGAAAAATGCTTTTTACTGACTGAAAGCAAGGTATGTAACACGAGTATGCGATAAATTCTTAATTTTTTTTTTATATTTCGTGAAATTGAGTAAATTTTTGAGGTAATATTTGTGGATTGACACATACAATTTGTGAATAAGCTTATAAAAAAGATTTTGACCAAAATTTTCTACTTTTTTCATTGAATAAATCAATCTTTAAGTTCTTAATATAGCAAGAATTTCCTACTATTACATTAAATAACATAGAATCTGTAGTTTCGGAGAAAGTGTCTTGAGAATTTTGAATATACACGCAAGAGACTCTTCCTTACAACGATTTGTTGGCGTTTCACTCACGTTCTTTCAACGTCTGAGACATAAAGACGCTTTTTACTTACAGAAAGCAAGGTCAGTAACACAAGTTGCGATAAAATTGTAAGAATTTTTTTTTATATTTTGTAAAATTGAGAAAATTATTTGAGGTCATTTTTTGTGGTTAGACACATATATTTTCTGAATAAGCTATTAAAAAATTTTTACCAAAAATTTCACCTTTTTTTAAATGTTGAATTTATGTTTTGTGCTTTTAATATAGCAAGTACTTATTACTATGACGTTAAAAACCATAGATATGGATGTTTCGGAGTAAGAATCTTGAGAATTTTGAAGATACACGCAAGAGACTCTTCCTTACAACGATTTGTTGGCATTTCACTCACATTCTTTCAACGTCTGAGACATAAAGACGCTTTTTACTGACAGAAAGCAAGGTATGTAACACGATTATGTGATAAAATTGTAAAAAAATCTTTTCATTTTTCGTAAAATTGAGAAAATTATTTGATGTCATTTTTGGTGGTTGAACACATATTTTCTGAATGAGTACATAAACAATTTTTGACAATTATTTTAAACTTTTTTCATTGTTCAATTCAAATTTTGTGCTTTTAATATAGCAAGTACTTCTTACAATTACGTTAAAATACATAGAAATGGTTGTTTCGGAGAAAGTCTTGTTACTATTAAGTGATCTGAGATACAAGGGTGCGATGAGTTATATTGGTGATATAATCATTTACGGGAAGA
The DNA here is from genome assembly GCA_002313205.1 of Laupala kohalensis. Classification (NCBI taxonomy): domain Eukaryota; kingdom Metazoa; phylum Arthropoda; class Insecta; order Orthoptera; family Trigonidiidae; genus Laupala; species Laupala kohalensis. Next base: position 5,064 of record NNCF01133085.1, on the reverse strand, counting down.
CGTTTGAAGAGTATTTAGATATTCTCGTTCGCGTGCTAGGTAGAATACGCGAAGCAGGACTACGTCTTAAACCAGAAAAATGGTTATTCGCTGTACAAGAAATCCATCTGCTTGGATTCGTGGTCAATAAAAAAGGGGTACGCCAAGATGAGAAAAAGTTACGTGCAGTCAAGGACGCGCGCGCGCCGCGTACCGTTAAGCAAATACAGAGATTTTTGGGATTAACTAATTATTACAGAAAGTTCGTCGAGAATTATTCTCGAATAGCCGCGCCGCTGTACAACTTAATTAAGGAAAGATGTTCCTTTTGTGTGGGCGGAGCGCGAGCAACAAGCTTTCGATCTGTTAATAACAAAACTGACGACTGCACCGGTACTCGTGCACTTCCGCCGAGGCGATAAGACAGAACTCCACGTCGACTTTTCGAACTTCGGCGTCGGCGGCGTGTTATTGCAGGAGCGGGACGGAGCGTTCCATCTTGTCGCTTTTGTGTCTAGAACGCTCAGAGGCGCTGAGAATTATAACACTATTAGTGAGAAAGAAATGTAAGTAGCCATTGTAGCGCTCAATAACTTTCGTCTGCTCATCTGGGGAGAGAAGGTCACAATTGTTACTGACCATCACGCTTTATGTTATTTAAAGAAAATTAAGGACCCGAACGGTAGATTTTCGCGCTGGGTTCTTATGTTAGAAGATTTTGATTATGAAATAAAATATAAAAGTAGCAAATTGCATAACGATGCAGATTTTTTGAGTAGGGATCCTCTGCCCGCCACTAGTAGTAACGAAGATGACTCTGACTTGCCAACTTACATGCTCGTTGCAGAAGAATGGACAGTTGAGCAACAAAAAGACCCGAGTATTTGTAAATTACGGACGCTCGTCTTAGATCCTCTGGAAGGAAGCGCTGCCTAACAGAAGCAAGCGAAATATTTCCAGCTGCGATCCGACGTTCTGTATTATAAAAATACGAAAACTCGCGGACTTCCGTATTTGATAGTGATTCCAGACCACTTGAAGCACAAAATATTAGCGCAGCATCATGATGACACAACGCACGGCCATCTGGGTTATGCAAGAACATAAGATAAAATTAGTTGCAGATATTTCTGGTTCGGATTATATAAGGATGTCCGTACGTACGTACGCACCTGCCGAGGTTGCCAGATGCGGAAGGGGGTGGTGAACCAGAGACCAGCCGGTGAATTGATTCCCCTCAAAATAGGTTAACCATTTTCCCGAGTAGGAACGGACCTCGTCAGCCCCCTCCCCCGCTCGAAGTCAGGCAAAAAATGGATTTCAGTTTGTATTGATTACGCAACTAGGTGGTGCGAAGCTCAGGCCTTGCGGGCTGGAACAGCGCCCCAAGTGGCCAAGTTTTTAGTTAACCAAGTATTTCTGAGACACGGAGTACCGAAGGAAATTTTGAGTGACAGAGGACAGGTGTACAGATCATCCTTAGTGACAGAAATAGTCGCCGCGCTCGGCGGACGACAGACGTACACAACGAGTTATCGCCCGCAAGTGAACGGAGC
>NNCF01133084.1:0-12191 GCA_002313205.1 Laupala kohalensis | reverse complement strand
AAGGTTTCCTTACATTAGCAAAGAAACGTATTTGAAAATGGAAGAGTTAAAGTTCATCAATTTAAGAGAATAATTTAAGAAGGAGATGAAACAATCAACATTAAATTTAATAGTTTTTTTTGTTTTGTGAACTGCACAAAGATTAAATACATCTTTAAATCATAAAATTTGGGCAAATGGTTGAGATATAAAAAGCGATTGAATTCAATAGTGCAAAAGCGCTGCCGCCATTGTGTCTTGCTTCGAAAGTAAAATGTCGATCTTCGCGGATTCCGGAAGGTGGGTTCGTTGCCCTAACAATTAAAAACAATTCTAATCTACGCCGAGTAATCTGCTAGACTAGAATATGAAAAGTATAAATGACAGGGCGTGTTTTCCATGGAAAAATAATTAATAGTGTGTGTTTAAATACGTGTCTATCAAACGCAGCCAATTTTGGAAAATCATACATAAAATACAACCTCTAGAGTACTTTTAAACTCTCGAGGAACCACAGTTTGGATATATTTAACTACGTATTTTCATCCTAGTTTTGGTTGGTTTTCACGAATACATATCTTATAAATTATAGGGACGCCAAAATTCCTATGAATAAAAATTACATACATGTTATGCAGTAATATAGTAAATTAGCTTTTGTAAACTATTAGCGAAAATGGTCTCTGGTAATTTTTCCGTTTTTACGTCGTGACTTAGATACTACAAGAAACATATGATCACTTTTCTTCTCGAATTTTATACATCTTCGTTTGAGCTTTATAAATAATTGAATGTTGTTTATAACTTGACACGCATAATATATACGAGGCTTACGATAATAACCAGGTAAGTGTACTTTTTTTTAGTTTCAGCGGATTTAAGTTTCCAAACACTAATAACCTTGGCATCTACCATTGATATAACGCGCTATAAAATATTTATAATATAAACTGAACAAAAAAATACTGTTTTTTTACAATAAAGATTAAAAAAAAATATTTAACACGCTACCTTCAGAAGATCAAGATATTATTATTTTAGAATATTTATTTGTGTTACAAAGTGTGATATATAAATCCCTTATGGCCATTATATGAAAATACACTTTATCAATATATAAAATATGTTAAAGTGTAGATATGTAAGTGATAAACAATTCGATATCACTTTATAAAATAAAACAAATTTTTAGATGAATGGACATTATATTTTCATATAATGGCCACGAGAGACGTCTTAAACTCCATAATTCGATGTGCATTCTTGGTTCGCAGCATCATGGACACCGGTTACTAACATCTGCAGCATTTTCTTTCTCCTCTATTGGAATCAAAGACAACACGCCATCTCATTTAATTGGTAATTAAGGCTTCTAATACTGGTGATGCTTCTCCTCTGGAACGTCTGCTGGTGCCTCGCTCATCACCAGCCGCACTGTATCACTCCACGTCTGTACCAAGAGAACCAACGTTTGTAGGGACGGAGAAATTATCCAATGGGTAAAGGAGCTTAGAGATTTGTCTCCAATGTCAGCGTACACTCGGCTCTTTGTAGTAGGATCTAAACAAATATAATGGGCCTATGAACACGGCTTCTTAATTACCTCCAGTTCAAACATCCACAGTTGAATGTAGCAATAAATCTTTCCAGTGAGTTCTGATAAATTATCCGGCAGGACTCAAGAAGTTACAATACATGTGTCACCCGTGTCTTGAGAGATTGAAAGATCCTATTGAACAGAAAATCATTCGTGAAATTGGAGATATTTCAATGCCAGAAGAGTTGATCCAACAAATATCTGAGATCCGTGACGCGCAGTGTGTCAACTTGGAGTCAAAAGGTGGAGGAACTCGCACATCTCGCAGAAATACAAGTGGGTTTCGGTTTTCGGGCACTGAATTCCTTTATCTTTTAAGGAACTTATTATGAATATTTTCTCGAGAGAAATATATATTATTTCATTTATCGTGATTCTGTAAACTTTTTCTGTACAAATATTCGAAATCATTTATTGATGGGATTAACCTTCATCTTTATAAAAACTTTGGATTATCAAATTTTGGTTTAATGAGATTTTTCCAATTCAAGAAACAAGATTTGCGCGTTTACGGGCGGCATTACCATTTTGTTGTAATATTATTGTAAATGTTTTCTTTGGTAATATGACCAGTCAATTGTTAGTCGCGGTATACCAATGTTAAATTCAAAATTTAAAAGATATTATGGGTGATGCAGACAGAATTGTTGTTTTCTTTTCTTATGTGGATGCATGGTAAAATATAACCTTGAAATCTTACGCTAAATTTTACTCCAGAATTTCAGTTCGTAAATAATGAAAAAAGGAGATATTTAACAAGTTACATGGTGTATTTTGCCAACTTCTTACTGCGTGGTTGCATTGAGAAAATATTTTCAATGCTTTCCAATTATCAGAGAAATTCATTAAAGAACAATGCAGCCAGGACTTGGACAAAAAATCGCAAAAAACAGCAAAACAAATTTTGTTTTAAAAAATGGGGCAGGTTTCTGTATATTGAAGGCAAAAATATTTCTATAAGAAAGATATTAATACTTGATCTCAATCATGCATTTTTATTTTGCTTATAGTTCTTAATATATGCGTCTTCATCTTTCTTCTAGAAAACATAAAATAAAAGATATATTTGATTACATCTTCACTCGAGTAAAATATAATTGGATTTGATTGTAAATCAAATTAATAATAAAAGATTCTGTTAAGAAAGAACTTCTCAAGACAAGTAAATGGTTCCTCGTTGTAAAATAGGAAATGGACAGATAAAATGTATCATTTAAGTTACAATAAATTCAATAAATTTATTGTCAAGAAAGCCGAACAAACTGCATATGAGCACGTTGAGGATAATGAACTAATTTACACTCCGGAAGCAAACAGAGGACCATATTTTCAATTCAGATAATAAAACCTAAGGCAGATACGGAGGTAATATTTTAGTACACACCTATGACAATAATAAAAATAGTTATAAACAAATATAAAATAAATAAGAATAAAGAAAACAATAAAAATATATTGTTGATTGAAATTGAAAGGATTGGTCCTTGCTGGTTTACGGGGAGTAAATTAGTTTATTATCCCTTATGTGTTCATACGCAAATTGTGTTTTTTTGTTAATTAAGTTTATTGTTTAATAATTTCATAGATCGGAAATCAGCTCTGACAACACGATTTATACACCGAGTCTATATCACATGTCTAGACCTGTAGCAGTTGATTTATTCATCACCAACGTCATTTCTCACCGATAGAATAGGATTATATCCCAATAAGAATATCAAAACCCACTTGCACTTTCTAAATTTCGGTTCTCTTGACCTGCAAATTAACAGACCTGCACTAATTTTTTTTTTCATGGAAGATAGTGGTCATATATCTGGAATCACAAATTCCTACTCCTCTGACTTCCTCTGTCAAAGACATATAATACATCACTTATTACAGAAACTCTCTCCTTACGTCAACGCAGGTAAAACTAGAGCAGACAACCCCAAAAATGAAGTCGCGCAACTGTAAGATTTTCCTTACGTTACGGTACTAACTTTTTAATAAATCAAACGTCTCACAGAAAAATGTTTATTTTTTTATAATTTCTTCAAATTTGAGAGTAATCTTCGATAAAAAAATTCTGACATACACAGATAAAGCAATTATTCCCACCTAACAGTGCATCATTAACCAGATACATTTAATGGATTTTTTTCTCGACATTTATTAATAAATATATTTAAAAATCTAAAAATATATAATAAATTTGCCAATTAGTTAACTCTTATAGCAACTCACTCAGGTATTCACACACTTCATTTCCTTGCTTTAGTTTAAAAAAATTAATTTTTTATAATATATTTTCAGATCATGGCCACAACTGATCTGTTCAACAACAAATTTGGAAACGCAGTCATCTTTTTCTGTATCTTGGGCATCAGTTCCTCACATCGACTGCATCTTCTTTCCCCTCATTCGCAAACTGATTTCCCAAGTCATCTCGACAAGTTGGTGACTGTACAATCCGGAAATAGTGATGTGAATGCTTTGACAACTCTGCTGGTGCTGGGTATATCACCAACTAATCTGTACCCATTCAGATCTGCACCAACTGCTCCAACGTATATAGGGACAAGGCCTCTTCGTCTCGGTGCTGCGTTGGCACCTGGTCCCACGTATGGACCACGAGCTGGTGCTGCATCTCTTGTGTTGATCCTATTAGATGGCGAAGATCAGAGTGTAAATTTCGCAAAAGATATTCTCCAATTGGTAGAAGAACTTCGGGCTTCTTCTCTATGGTCAGCGTTCACTCGTCTCGAACTAGTAGAATGTTACAAAATTAAAGACACTAATGAACTCTCATCTTCATTAACTTTTATCCAAACATCATCACATGTCTGGGAATGGAACAATAGATCTTTCCAGCAAGTTCCGATAACATACCCAACCGAACAGAAAACGTTACAATATATAAGTAGGTCGTGTGTAAAAGAATTAATAAATCATAAAAAGAAAGCTGAATTCGATATTGGAAATCAACCTTTAACACAAGAATTAGTCGAAAGAATTCCAGAATTCCGGGATACAGTGTGTGTCGAATTAGAATCAAAGGCCTTTGGAACTCGTCTTCCCAACGGCTCTTTTACAGGACATTTGTCTGATGTAGCGAGCGGTTTAACTGTGATGGTTGGTTTCAGTTTTCACCACATTTCTTATTGGGAACCGATTGCAGAATTTACGTATCCTCATAATAATGATAACTTATGTATAACTGTGGGAAGAGCTCATCCGATATCTTTTACTGAACTTCTAATCAATATATTTTCAAAAGAAATTTACATGGTTTATTCCATTATTGTCATAGTTTTTTGTTTTGTAATATTCCTGGCAGCTAATGATCGCAATTATTCATTGATATGTTTTGTAACCATCGTTATAAGAGCACTGGAATGTTTACTGACTGGGAACTTTTCCGCCCGACAATCAAGATTTGCATACTTATGGGTAACATTATCATTTTGTTGCACTGTAATAATAAATATATTCTTGGGGAATGTAACTAGTCAACTATCCGTTGTGAAATATCATAGTGAAGTTCAAATTCTTAAAGAAGTGATGAGTGTAACTGATAAAATCGGAGTTTACTTTCCTTATCTGGCGACATATTGTAATGAATCGTATCCAGACATTGGCCGTGAAATGGAAAAGAAATGTGTTACGCTTCATAATTCAGATGAATTCGCGGAGATGGAATATAGAATAGTACGTGGAGATAAAGTCGGTGTGGTTAGTTTGAGCTCTTACAGTGATTTGCAATCCAGGTTACCGAAGTATCAGATAGATGTAAGAAAGGCACTCCGTCTAGTTCCCCAGTGTCTCCTTCAACCTGCCTACCCAGCATTTGTCTTAAGAAAAGACATTAAATTTTCTGGTAAAATCTATAGGTTGATTCAAAATATCGTGCAGTCTGGACTCTGGGAAAAATTTAGCAGAGATAGTACAGATAATTACACAATAGTAAATGGTGGCACATTTCAGCACTCAGAGAATATAAATGTTTCTAGAAGCAAATTGTCAGTACGTGATCTTTATAGTGCCTTTTTACTATGGTTGGTATCTATTATTCTGTGCTTCTTTGTTTTTGTATTAGAAATCTTGAAACATAATATACAGACGGTGTTACGTAAATGTGGTATGTTACGCACTTCCCACTTAGACAGCTTTGGGTGTTTCATGTATTGATATCTAATGTACGATATATTAACAACGTGTACTACACACAAATTTACTTTGAACAATAGGAATTATTGTATGATAATTTCCCTGAAGGCAAGGCTTAAGTCTAAGAAGACAGAAAAAAATGAATCCTCTTAATTAAATCAGCAAAAAGTATATAAAAAATACGATTCGTATTTTAATAATTCGTATTTTAATTCGTATATTGAAAATTTCATATAAACGATGTGTAGTTCTTGAACCTTTTATTAAGGCAGTAGATAATTCAACGAGTTTGGATTAATAGAATAAAATTAACGTGTTTTCGCCGACGTTACGAAAAACGTTTCTTAGTATAAACTGAAGGCATATAGCAATGTATGGTTCATAGATTTTCCATAGTTTATACGACAATACTTACATCACAATCAAAAAGAAATTTCTTAACATTACAAATATTATACACGTGTTAAATACTTGTTAACTCTACGAAGCATTTGCAGAGCCTCGTAGTCCCAGTGAAATTTTATCCATTAATATATCATACAGCTTGAATCTGTCAAAATCGTCCTCCTATGTTTTCTCTCCTGCATCGTTTGGAAGCTTCTTAGAAATTTTGGGGAAAGATGATCCAATGGTTAGCATATAAAATTGAATGTATATATCACTAACACGTTAATGCATATGCAGGGCATCAAAAGTTCTGTTCAGATTTTATACAATACTTACTCAGAAATCTCGCCAAAGATAGATGTTTGTAACATCACACCACAAGCCCTGATGTGATGTTAGTATTTTTTGGTAGTAGCGGGATCCACATATATACCACCACCCTTATGGTAGATAGTTTGCTGCCAACAGCTCGGTTTCCCGAGCAATCAAACACACACGTGTAATAACATTAAATAATGATTTAATACAAATTAAACAGAAATCTGAATTTACAAACGAAGACATACTCTCAAAATCATTAATACATAAAAAAATCTGTTATTACACAAGTAATGCTATCGGAAAGCATTAATTCCACGTAGATGAATTTAGTTGAAGACAACTAAACAGTAAAAACTATTTAGGTTATATAAACCTTCAAAATTACAAGTTGTTTTCCCCAACAACTAACTTTTACAAGTTACGTAAAACTACCGCAACAGCCTCTCGAACATCAGGTTTCTGCGACCAATGCTAGCCAGGTCACATCTCAGTCAACCTGCGGACTCAACTCCCATGTAATAAGTCCTCGAGGATTTTTACTCCTCCAAATATATACAGAAGAAGAAGTCACGTGATCAGCCAATAACCACACCTTCGCTACCACACCGTGCAAGTACATTTCTTGTTCAACCCTTCGGCTTCTAGGAACACAGAGTGTGCGCCGTGATGACGAACCGCCATCGGCGTCAACTAGGCGCCTGCAAGAAGCCTTTTTCAGATTCTCATTGTTCTACATCCGGCGACGTACTTTATTCACCACGTCTTAAAATTCTTCTTTCCTGAGGTACACCGAAGTTCCATAGTGAGCCTCTTATGGGTCAACGTCGCAGGTCGCATTCTCCGAAAACAATTGTACTTTCCTTAGGAAGTGAAAGGTGTACATTCAAACAATACCTCAATAACTGCAGAGGCTTAGGTAGGGTCCCAAGTTCGTCGCTTTTCTGTCTCATTTTACAAACTAAACATGTCTTGTGAGGCGTTGTGAAGATTTTACTACCCTGAGAAAATGCAACTCTCTCAAGCAAGAGAAATAGGTCTAAATATATTAGTACATTCACAATAAAAGCACACTTAAATGTTTGAAGTAAAAAAATTCAACTCGTAATAAACACAGTACGTTACACGGTGTGTAATTATTGTTTGCAAAACGTATGGATTATTAAGAGTAGTAAATATTAATGTTTTTAACTGAAGGAAACTTTAATTTTTTTATTTCGTTTCTAGAATTATGGCTCCTCTGATGTGTTCCAACTATAGTGAAAGTAAATTTAGTGCTTGAAAGAATCGTCTATTAAATAATGACTCTTCGAAGTAGTTATTAAAAATTTGAAAATTATTTTAACATGTCAAATGTTTGTAGCAATGTGATATGTAACATAAATAATATAATTAGAGTTTACAAATATAGCTGATGTCGATTTTTTAGTTGCTTAAGATTCTTTCTAATTATTAGGTATATTTCAGGAATATGTTAGTACATTAATAAAACCGAAAACTTAAAATGATTATCAATAAGTTAAGTGTATGTATTAAAATTTGTTGGAATATGCATTTGCATTCTTGTATATTCTTATGATCATTAATGATAGGGGTAACCTCCTACATCGTCCCAATCCTACATTACCCATTCATCCACTGAGCAATATTGATCCATCTATGCATTCACTCATTACACGCTAAGCCGTCACTGAGAAAAGTAAAGTGCATGCTGTATTACGTATTGTGCTTGATCAAATTCTATTGATTTATACTGAAAAGTAAAAGCTTTGCAATTCCTGTAAGGCTATAAATGCATTTTTCACAATGTACGTAGTCTATTTACAATCATTCCTCTAGATGTAGAAGTAGAAATGATACACAATAATTGGGAAATTATTAAACACCATACAAAAATAACTAAACGTAAATTTTTCAAATTATTTGGTTAATGGTGTTAAGAAGCTTATTAAACGTAAAATAGTAAATGTTATGGGAGGGATGAACATTTTACCATGGGTAGACCTGTAGCAAATATTATGATTGAATGATGTCATTGGAAAATGAAATTGTAATGTACCAGTGATGTTGAAAAATATGTTGAAAAATAAGGATGTACAGACAAAAAAAAATCAATAGACAAATCCAATGTATATGTTAAAGGACTCTTACAAGCTGTAGTCAGACACCTGAAGAAATCAGAAGTAGTCATTTCTTGTAAAAATAAAAATAATTTAGGCAACAAATTTCTTTCGCAAATTAAGGATGTAATGAAAGGAGACAATAGAAAAAAATTAGAATAAAAGTATCGTGCAATGATTGTAAAAAAAACGCACGTTTGTCAAACTCATCAAATGTTGGGTAAACGTATGTCCCAACATAAAATTTATTGGAAGGATAACGTACCGAAAAGTGCCTCAGGAAACATGCAAAGATCTATGGCCATACGTTTCACTTTAAGATTGTAAATGTTACACACAAAACACGAATTCGGCCAATGGACCAAAACAAAGACCAAAACTATTTTCTGCTGATGTGTTTTTGCCAGAAATAGTTTTGAGCGTTTTCAAAGTGCCCAACAGTCTGGGAAAAGAGAATCGTACAAATCTATTTTTGTCCTCTCAACAATAATGAAACTTTTAATATTCGATGCCACTTTTTTTATTATTTAGCACAAATCAAATAATCAAATGAGGTTTTCATACAAGACATATAAAATCAATCCGTAATTACCCGCTTTTAAGTGTTTTCAATTTTCCATGGGCATATATGTAGCTTATATATGGGTTTCTCGTGGACTAGTGTCTCCTAGACGTATATCCAATGTCGTATTCAAGGAAAGACCAAAATTGCTGAAGAAAATAATTTTCAGACTTACATTATTGTTCCTTATTCATATTCCACCATCGTTCATAAAAACTATAATATTACTATCGTAGTCATGTAACACACAAATGTAAATTTTCTATCTACCCGAATATTAGATATACCACAGAGTGAAAGTGAAACATTTTTATAAATGTCTTATGCAGGGAATTAACATATATTATCTACAGTAAATACTCTAGTAATTATATCCGCTTAAATACACGAATCTTCATTATTGGGACACACACTATAATTCATCCCTACTGCACACAATGGTGACAGATTATCGCTGCGTCAGAAATGGCGTTTCCACCTCCTGTCTTCATACATTTCGTGGTCATTTGTACAGAAGCGATGTATGCTGATATAATTATAATAAATCACGTGTATAGAAATCATATATATCGACACAATAATAATAAATTTTTATACTGCTCTTAAAACATATATGCAGTATTCGTAAAAGCATTCAGATGGATCAAGTATTTGCACTAAAAATTTAAAAAAGTACATCCAGACAGAGACAAAAATATTTGCATCAAATTTGAAATAATAGAAAAAGTAAGATATCAAACGAGGGTTGGGAGCAAATGCTAAAGTAGAGGGAGGTATGTACATACTACTTACATACCTTAATATTTATTTTCTATCTTTTTTCCTGAATTTGTTCTGGAATATACGTAAATTAGATGGCAAAATCTCTAGCACAACAGTAGATAACTCAATCCAAGAAACTATTGTCTGGTTTACGAATAAACCATTTCCATTATGTTTCTTGCTTTCCTCTAGTTTTTTACAATTATTATTATTGTTTTTATCGCAATGAGTGTGTTCCAAATGTCGTCTTTTTTCACTGGAATAGGAAAGAAAACGAGATCTTTTCAAATTTAGACAATAATTTTAAAACATGTACAAAGTAGTTTTATTTTAATGTTTCATAAAAACTATATTACCTAGCATTTATTTCTTTCGTGCATATTACACGTGGAGAAATTATGTTATAACATGCGGTCAGGTGAAGACGACGAAGATCCGGGAATCGAACCCGAGCTATTACATCGTTCGCACGGGCGCTACCCACTACACTACCCTTTCGCTTTAAACGTACACCATTTCTATCCAGGATGGAGACCCGATTCGATCCCCGGCTCGTCTTCATTTTCACCTGACCTAAATTTATCATACATTGGCCAAATCACCAGAGCTGTTTTCCATGTATTGAAGAAACTGTTACGGTTATGAAAAATAAAATCAGGAAGGAGGGGAAATTTTCATGCTATTTGGAAATAAATTATTACTGAAACTGGGTTGATTCCTCGAGAGCTATTCTCAAATTATTGTTATTGTTTTTCATGTTATTTGTTTTATGTTGTATTAATGGATGACATTATTTGATTTTATTGTATATGTATGTTGAATGTATTATATTGTTGTTTATGTAGGTGTGTAAATATTGATGTAGTCATTACTGATGGCGATCTGATGGAAGAGGAGGCTTATTATTACTATTATTATTAATTAGTTCTCTCAGAGAATCTCGAAGGCTTCGGACTCCTCGATGTTTGTAATATAACAGATATGTGCATTCCCCCAGAACATTTCTAGTTATAGCAATTTTGCATTTCTTTTGAATTATTGTTTGATTTGCCTTCTTTAAATTGTTTGTGGAAGGAGCAGATACATAAAAAAAACGTTTCTCGTTTAGATTTTTCTATTCATATTATGTCCGGCAAGTTGTGAGCTACTGTCCTGTAATAATTTTCTTATTTCATTACAAAGTGGCGTTTCTACGTATTTTTAGGACAGGTGGTGGTTCAAATTTATACGGGGAGGAAACTGTTTCAACCAAGTTATAACTTTTAACAGTTTCTTACAGATTTATAGTGGTCGCTTCATTGTGTCTCCTGTGTTGCCTAGATACGTGAGTACTTGGAAAACCGAAATAATGTAATGGATGTTTGATTTCAGGTGAGGCATGCTCTACATAATCCATCGACATTCTCATGCAGAATTTTCTTTCTCTAATATCTAGTTGGGATTGCTTGATACCGTGTAGACCCCATTAGGTCTCAAACCTCTGTATGGAGTCACATTATTATTATTATTATTATTATATAGTTTCACAAAACTTTAGAATCTCTCCTCACACAAAAAAAAAATTAAATGCATAAAATTGAAAACAGATGTCTGCAGAAGAGTTCCTTAGTCATAATATTTTTAAAGTTTNAATCTCTCCTCACACAAAAAAAAAATTAAATGCAGAAAATTGAAAACAGATGTCTTCAGAAGAGTTCCTTAGTCATAATATTTTTAAAGTTTTCATTATTTTAACTTGATTGACCGGAGTGATTAGAGTAAGAAGAAATATAGTAAATTATTTCGCCGAATAACGTCGATGAAATCGAGAAAAAAGTGGGCATTCGCTTACGCTGCGTGAACAGTTATAGTTGACAAGTGTAAATGGCAGTGTTCTTCACCTCAAACGTTTTACAGGAAGTAAGCGACAGCACATATCTATCTGCTAAGGTTCTGCTACATTATCGAAAAAACGTTATCAAATTTCGAAGAATAAAATTACTTCAATTTAAGAAGAAATAGAATGAACACTAATAATTTTTTTTATTTTGCGAATTTAACCAAAATAAAATTTGTATTTTTGTCGCATAATTTAAAGAAATGGTTTTGATTTAAAAAACCTTATTTAATGAAATAGTTCAGAAGCGCTGCCACCGTTGAAGTACATTGTCTCGAACGTGAAATTTCCATCAGCGCGTATCCTGGCAAGTGGGTTCTTAGTCCTAACAAGTAAAGACAATTTGAAGCAACGCCGGGTAATCAGCTAGTGTAGAACATGAAGATCAAAAGATTGACGAGTATGGTGGAGAAGGCGTGTTTTCCATGGAAAAGTTATAAA
>NNCF01133076.1:0-11806 GCA_002313205.1 Laupala kohalensis | reverse complement strand
TGATCTCACTTACCTTCTATCGACGTCCAATACATGAAGACGCTTTTTACAGAAAGAGGTCGTGGTAAGTAACAAAAAAATGTGATGGAATTGTATAAATATTTTTTAATTTTTCAGAAAATTGAGAAAAAAATTTTAAGTCATTTTTGGAGGTTACACACATATATTTTTAGAATAATCACATAAAAAGTTTTGACCAAAAATTTCAATTTTTTCTTAACTGAATTCAAATTTTGTGCTTTTGATATAGCGAGTACTAGTTAGAATTTGTTAAAATACATAGAAATGGTTGTAGCGGTAAAGAGTCTTGAGAATATAGAAGAAACGTCGCAATGTCTCTTTCTCACAGCGTTGTGTTGTGATCTCACTTACGTTCTATCGACGTCCAATACATTAAGACGCTTTTTACAGACAGAGGGCGTGGTAAGTAACAAAAGTAAGTGATGAAATAGTATAAGAAACATTTAATTTTTCGGAAAATTAAAAAAAAATATATAGTCATTTTTGGAGGTTAGACACATATATTTTTAGAATAAGCACATAAAACATTTTGACCACAAATTTCAATTTTTTCTTAACTGAATCAATTTTTGTGCTTTTGATATAGCAAGTACTAGTTAGAATTTCGTTAAAATACATAGAAATGGTTGTTGCGGTAAAGAGTCTTGAATATATAGAAGAAAGTTCGCTGTGTCTCTTCTTCACAGCGTTGTGTTGTGATCTCATTTACCTTCTCTCGACGTCCTATACGTGAACACGCTTCTTCCAGGCAGAGAGCGTTGTAAGTAACAGGAGTAAGTGATAAAATTGTATAAAAAACTTTTAATTTTTCGGAAAATTTAGAAAAAATTTTAAGTCATTTTTGGAGGTTAGACACATATATTTTTAGAATAAGCACATAAAAAATTTTGACCAAAAATTTCAATTTTTTCTTAACTGAATTCAAATTTTGTGCTTTTGATATAGCGAGTACTAGTTAGAATTTCGTAAAAATACATAGAAATGGTTGTTGCGGTAAAGAGTCTCTAGAATATAGACGAAACGTCGCAATGTCTCTTTCTCACAGCGTTGTGTTGTGATCTCACTTACGTTCTATCGACGTCCAATACATTAAGACGCTTTTTAAAGACAGAGGGCGTGGTAAGTAACAAAAGTATGTGACGAAATTGTATAAAACACTTTTAATTTTTCGGAAAATTGAGAAAAAAGTTTTTAGTCATTTTTGGAGGTTAGACACATATATTTTTAGAATAAGCACATAAAAAATTTTGACCAAAAATTTCAATTTTTTCTTAACTGAATTCAAATTTTGTGCTTTTGATATAGCAAGTACTAGTTAGAATTTCGTTAAAATACATAGAAATGGTTGTTGCGGTAAAGAGTCTTGAGAATATAGAAGAAAGGTCGCTGTGTCTCTTTCTCACAGCGTTGTGTTGTGATCTCACTTACCTTCTATCGACGTCCAATACATGAAGACGCTTTTTACAGACAGAGGGCGTGGTAAGTAACAAAAGTATGTGATGAAATTGTATAAAAAACTTTTAATTTTTCGGAAAATTGAGAAAAAAATTTTAAGTCATTTTTGGAGGTTAGACACATATATTTTTAGAATAAGCACATAAAAAATTTTGACCAAAAATTTCAATTTTTTCTTAAGTGAATTCAAATTTTGTGCTTTTGATATAGCAAGTACTAGTTAGAATTTCGTTAAAATACATAGAAATGGTTGTTGCGGTAAAGAGTCTTGAGAATATAGAAGAAAGGTCGCTGTGTCTCTTTCTCACAGCGTTGTGTTGTGATCTCACTTACCTTCTATCGACGTCCAATACATGAAGACGCTTTTTACAGACAGAGGGCGTGGTAAGTAACAAAAGTATGTGATGAAATTGTATAAAAAACTTTTAATTTTTCGGAAAATTGAGAAAAAAATTTTAAGTCATTTTTGGAGGTTAGACACATATATTTTTAGAATAAGCACATAAAAAATTTTGACCAAAAATTTCAATTTTTTCTTAACTGAATTCAAATTTTGTGCTTTTGATATAGCAAGTACTAGTTAGAATTTCGTTAAAATACATAGAAATGGTTGTTGCGGTAAAGAGTCTTGAGAATATAGAAGAAAGGTCGCTGTGTCTCTTTCTCACAGCGTTGTGTTGTGATCTCACTTACCTTCTATCGACGTCCAATACATGAAGACGCTTTTTACAGACAGAGGGCGTGGTAAGTAACAAAAGTATGTGATGAAATTGTATAAAAAACTTTTAATTTTTCGGAAAATTGAGAAAAAAATTTTAAGTCATTTTTGGAGGTTAGACACATATATTTTTAGAATAAGCACATAAAAAATTTTGACCAAAAATTTCAATTTTTTCTTAACTGAATTCAAATTTTGTGCTTTTGATATAGCGAGTACTAGTTAGAATTTCGTTAAAATACATAGAAATGGTTGTTGCGGTAAAGAGTCTTGAGAATATAGAAGAAAGGTCGCTGTGTCTCTTTCTCACAGCGTTGTGTTGTGATCTCACTTACCTTCTATCGACGTCCAATACATGAAGACGCTTTTTACAGACAGAGGGCGTGGTAAGTAACAAAAGTATGTGATGAAATTGTATAAAAAACTTTTAATTTTTCGGAAAATTGAGAAAAAAATTTTAAGTCATTTTTGGAGGTTAGACACATATATTTTTAGAATAAGCACATAAAAAATTTTGACCAAAAATTTCAATTTTTTCTTAAGTGAATTCAAATTTTGTGCTTTTGATATAGCAAGTACTAGTTAGAATTTCGTTAAAATACATAGAAATGGTTGTTGCGGTAAAGAGTCTTGAGAATATAGAAGAAAGGTCGCTGTGTCTCTTTCTCACAGCGTTGTGTTGTGATCTCACTTACCTTCTATCGACGTCCAATACATGAAGACGCTTTTTACAGACAGAGGGCGTGGTAAGTAACAAAAGTATGTGATGAAATTGTATAAAAAACTTTTAATTTTTCGGAAAATTGAGAAAAAAATTTTAAGTCATTTTTGGAGGTTAGACACATATATTTTTAGAATAAGCACATAAAAAATTTTGACCAAAAATTTCAATTTTTTCTTAAGTGAATTCAAATTTTGTGCTTTTGATATAGCAAGTACTAGTTAGAATTTCGTTAAAATACATAGAAATGGTTGTTGCGGTAAAGAGTCTCTAGAATATAGACGAAACGTCGCAATGTCTCTTTCTCACAGCGTTGTGTTGTGATCTCACTTACGTTCTATCGACGTCCAATACATTAAGACGCTTTTTAAAGACAGAGGGCGTGGTAAGTAACAAAAGTATGTGACGAAATTGTATAAAACACTTTTAATTCTTCGGAAAATTGAGAAAAAAGTTTTTATGTGAATTTCAATTTTTCCTAACTGAATTCAAATTTTGTGCTTTTGATATAGCGAGTACTAGTTAGAATTTCGTTAAAATACATAGAAATGGTTGTTGCGGTAAAGAGTCTCTAGAATATAGACGAAACGTCGCAATGTCTCTTTCTCACAGCGTTGTGTTGTGATCTCACTTACGTTCTATCGACGTCCAATACATTAAGACGCTTTTTAAAGACAGAGGGCGTGGTAAGTAACAAAAGTATGTGACGAAATTGTATAAAACACTTTTACTTTTTCGGAAAATTGAGAAAAAAATTTTAAGTCATTTTTGGAGGTTAGACACATATATTTTTAGAATAAGCACATAAAAAATTTTGACCAAAAATTTCAATTTTTTCTTAACTGAATTCAAATTTTGTGCTTTTGATATAGCAAGTACTAGTTAGAATTTCGTTAAAATACATAGAAATGGTTGTTGCGGTAAAGAGTCTTGAGAATATAGAAGAAAGGTCGCTGTGTCTCTTTCTCACAGCGTTGTGTTGTGATCTCACTTACCTTCTATCGACGTCCAATACATGAAGACGCTTTTTACAGACAGAGGGCGTGGTAAGTAACAAAAGTATGTGATGAAATTGTATAAAAAACTTTTAATTTTTCGGAAAATTGAGAAAAAAATTTTAAGTCATTTTTGGAGGTTAGACACATATATTTTTAGAATAAGCACATAAAAAATTTTGACCAAAAATTTCAATTTTTTCTTAACTGAATTCAAATTTTGTGCTTTTGATATAGCAAGTACTAGTTAGAATTTCGTTAAAATACATAGAAATGGTTGTTGCGGTAAAGAGTCTTGAGAATATAGAAGAAAGGTCGCTGTGTCTCTTTCTCACAGCGTTGTGTTGTGATCTCACTTACCTTCTATCGACGTCCAATA
This sequence comes from Laupala kohalensis, assembly GCA_002313205.1. NCBI lineage: Eukaryota > Metazoa > Arthropoda > Insecta > Orthoptera > Trigonidiidae > Laupala > Laupala kohalensis. The sequence goes on along the minus strand of NNCF01133076.1, from coordinate 7,517 downwards.
CATGAAGACGCTTCTTACAGACAGAGGTCGTGGTAAGTAACAAAAAAGTGTGATGAAATTGTATAAATAAATTTTAATTTTGCGGAAAATTGAGAAAAAAATTTTATGTCATTTTTGGAGGTTAGACACTTATATTTTTAGAATGAGCACATAAAAAATTTTGACCTAAAATTTTAATTTTTTCTTAACTGAAATCAATTTTTGTGCTTTTGATATAGCAAGTACTAGTTAGAATTTTGTTAAAATACACAGAAATGGTTGTTGCGGTAAAGAGTCTTGAATATATAGAAGAAAGTTCGCTGTGTCTCTTCTTCACAGCGTTGTGTTGTGATCTCATTTACCTTCTCTCGACGTCCTATACATGAAGACGCTTCTTACAGACAGAGGGCTTGGTAAGTAACAGAAGTAAGTGATGAAATTGTATAAAAAACTTTTAATTTTTCGGAAAATTAGGAAAAAATTTTAAGTCAGTTTTGAAGGTTAGACACATATATTTTTAGAATAAGCACATAAAAAATTTTGACCAAAAATTTCAATTTTTTCTTAACTGAATTCAAATTTTGTGCTTTTGATATAGCAAGTACTAGTTAGAATTTCGTTAAAATACATAGAAATGGTTGTTGCGGTAAAGAGTCTTGAGAATATAGAAGAAAGGTCGCTGTGTCTCTTTCTCACAGCGTTGTGTTGTGATCTCACTTACCTTCTATCGACGTCCAATACATGAAGACGCTTTTTACAGACAGAGGGCGTGGTAAGTAACAAAAGTATGTGATGAAATTGTATAAAAAACTTTTAATTTTTCGGAAAATTGAGAAAAAAATTTTAAGTCATTTTTGGAGGTTAGACACTTATATTTTTAGAATAAGCACATAAAAAATTTTGACCTAAAATTTTAATTTTTTCTTAACTGAAATCAATTTTTGTGCTTTTGATATAGCAAGTACTAGTTAGAATTTCGTTTTAATACATAGAAATGGTTGTTGCGGTAAAGAGTCTTGGGAATATAGAAGAAAGGTCGCTGTGTCTCTTTCTCACAGCGTTGTGTTGTGATCTCACTTACCTTCTATCGACGTCCAATACATGAAGACGCTTCTTACAGACAGAGGTCGTGGTAAGTAACAAAAAAATGTGATGAAATTGTATAAATATATTTTAATTTTGCGGAAAATTGAGAAAAAAATTTTAAGTCAGTTTTGAAGGTTAGACACATATATTTTTAGAATAAGCACATAAAAAAATTTTCCCCAAAAAATTCAGTTTTTTCTTAATTGAATTCAAATTTTGTGCTTTTGATATAGCAAGTACTAGTTAGAATTTCGTTTTAATACATAGAAATGGTTGTTGCGGTAAAGAGTCTTGGGAATATAGAAGAAAGGTCGCTGTGTCTCTTTCTCACAGCGTTGTGTTGTGATCTCACTTACCTTCTATCGACGTCCAATACATGAAGACGCTTCTTACAGACAGAGGTCGTGGTAAGTAACAAAAAAATGTGATGAAATTGTATAAATATATTTTAATTTTGCGGAAAATTGAGAAAAAAATTTTAAGTCATTTTTGGAGGTTAGACACATATATTTTTAGAATAAGCACATAAAAAATTTTGACCAAAAATTTCAATTTTTTCTTAAGTGAATTCAAATTTTGTGCTTTTGATATAGCAAGTACTAGTTAGAATTTCGTTTTAATACATAGAAATGGTTGTTGCGGTAAAGAGTCTTGGGAATATAGAAGAAAGGTCGCTGTGTCTCTTTCTCACAGCGTTGTGTTGTGATCTCACTTACCTTCTATCGACGTCCAATACATGAAGACGCTTCTTACAGACAGAGGTCGTGGTAAGTAACAAAAAAATGTGATGAAATTGTATAAATATATTTTAATTTTGCGGAAAATTGAGAAAAAAATTTTAAGTCATTTTTGGAGGTTAGACACATATATTTTTAGAATAAGCACATAAAAAATTTTGACCAAAAATTTCAATTTTTTCTTAAGTGAATTCAAATTTTGTGCTTTTGATATAGCAAGTACTAGTTAGAATTTCGTTTTAATACATAGAAATGGTTGTTGCGGTAAAGAGTCTTGGGAATATAGAAGAAAGGTCGCTGTGTCTCTTTCTCACAGCGTTGTGTTGTGATCTCACTTACCTTCTATCGACGTCCAATACATGAAGACGCTTCTTACAGACAGAGGTCGTGGTAAGTAACAAAAAAATGTGATGAAATTGTATAAATATATTTTAATTTTGCGGAAAATTGAGAAAAAAATTTTAAGTCATTTTTGGAGGTTAGACACATATATTTTTAGAATAAGCACATAAAAAAATTTTCCCCAAAAAATTCAATTTTTTCTTAATTGAATTCAAATTTTGTGCTTTTGATATAGCAAGTACTAGTTAGAATTTCGTTTTAATACATAGAAATGGTTGTTGCGGTAAAGAGTCTTGGGAATATAGAAGAAAGGTCGCTGTGTCTCTTTCTCACAGCGTTGTGTTGTGATCTCACTTACCTTCTATCGACGTCCAATACATGAAGACGCTTCTTACAGACAGAGGTCGTGGTAAGTAACAAAAAAATGTGATGAAATTGTATAAATATATTTTAATTTTGCGGAAAATTGAGAAAAAAATTTTAAGTCATTTTTGGAGGTTAGACACATATATTTTTAGAATAAGCACATAAAAAATTTTGACCAAAAATTTCAATTTTTTCTTAACTGAATTCAAATTTTGTGCTTTTGATATAGCAAGTACTAGTTAGAATTTCGTTTTAATACATAGAAATGGTTGTTGCGGTAAAGAGTCTTGGGAATATAGAAGAAAGGTCGCTGTGTCTCTTTCTCACAGCGTTGTGTTGTGATCTCACTTACCTTCTATCGACGTCCAATACATGAAGACGCTTCTTACAGACAGAGGTCGTGGTAAGTAACAAAAAAATGTGATGAAATTGTATAAATATATTTTAATTTTGCGGAAAATTGAGAAAAAAATTTTAAGTCATTTTTGGAGGTTAGACACATATATTTTTAGAATAAGCACATAAAAAATTTTGACCAAAAATTTCAATTTTTTCTTAACTGAATTCAAATTTTGTGCTTTTGATATAGCAAGTACTAGTTAGAATTTCGTTAAAATACATAGAAATGGTTGTTGCGGTAAAGAGTCTTGGGAATATAGAAGAAAGGTCGCTGTGTCTCTTTCTCACAGCGTTGTGTTGTGATCTCACTTACCTTCTATCGACGTCCAATACATGAAGACGCTTCTTACAGACAGAGGTCGTGGTAAGTAACAAAAAAATGTGATGAAATTGTATAAATATATTTTAATTTTGCGGAAAATTGAGAAAAATTTTTAAGTCATTTTTGGAGGTTAGACACTTATATTTTTAGAATAAGCACATAAAAAATTTTGACCTAAAATTTTAATTTTTTCTTAACTGAAATTAATTTTTGTGCTTTTGATATAGCAAGTAATAGTTAGAATTTTGTTAAAATACACAGAAATGGTTGTTGCGGTAAAGAGTCTTGAATATATAGAAGAAAGTTCGCTGTGTCTCTTCTTCACAGCGTTGTGTTGTGATCTCATTTACCTTCTCTCGACGTCCTATACATGAAGACGCTTCTTCCAGGCAGAGGGCTTGGTAAGTAACAGAAGTAAGGGATGAAATTGTATAAAAAACTTTTAATTTTTCGGAAAATTAGGAAAAAATTTTAAGTCAGTTTTGAAGGTTAGACACATATATTTTTAGATTAAGCACATAAAAAAATTTTCCTCAAAAATTTCAGTTTTTTCTTAATTGAATTCAAATTTTGTGCTTTTGATATAGCAAGTACTAGTTAGAATTTCGTTAAAATACATAGAAATGGTTGTTGCGGTAAAGAGTCTTGAGAATATAGAAGAAAGGTCGCTGTGTCTCTTTCTCACAGCGTTGTGTTGTGATCTCACTTACCTTCTATCGACGTCCAATACATGAAGACGCTTTTTACAGACAGAGGGCGTGGTAAGTAACAAAAGTATGTGATGAAATTGTATAAAAAACTTTTAATTTTTCGGAAAATTGAGAAAAAAATTTTAAGTCATTTTTGGAGGTTAGACACATATATTTTTAGAATAAGCACATAAAAAATTTTGACCAAAAATTTCAATTTTTTCTTAACTGAATTCAAATTTTGTGCTTTTGATATAGCAAGTACTAGTTAGAATTTCGTTAAAATACATAGAAATGGTTGTTGCGGTAAAGAGTCTTGAGAATATAGAAGAAAGGTCGCTGTGTCTCTTTCTCACAGCGTTGTGTTGTGATCTCACTTACCTTCTATCGACGTCCAATACATGAAGACGCTTTTTACAGACAGAGGGCGTGGTAAGTAACAAAAGTATGTGATGAAATTGTATAAAAAACTTTTAATTTTTCGGAAAATTGAGAAAAAAATTTTAAGTCATTTTTGGAGGTTAGACACATATATTTTTAGAATAAGCACATAAAAAATTTTGACCAAAAATTTCAATTTTTTCTTAAGTGAATTCAAATTTTGTGCTTTTGATATAGCAAGTACTAGTTAGAATTTCGTTAAAATACATAGAAATGGTTGTTGCGGTAAAGAGTCTTGAGAATATAGAAGAAAGGTCGCTGTGTCTCTTTCTCACAGCGTTGTGTTGTGATCTCACTTACCTTCTATCGACGTCCAATACATGAAGACGCTTTTTACAGACAGAGGGCGTGGTAAGTAACAAAAGTATGTGATGAAATTGTATAAAAAACTTTTAATTTTTCGGAAAATTGAGAAAAAAATTTTAAGTCATTTTTGGAGGTTAGACACATATATTTTTAGAATAAGCACATAAAAAATTTTGACCAAAAATTTCAATTTTTTCTTAAGTGAATTCAAATTTTGTGCTTTTGATATAGCAAGTACTAGTTAGAATTTCGTTAAAATACATAGAAATGGTTGTTGCGGTAAAGAGTCTTGAGAATATAGAAGAAAGGTCGCTGTGTCTCTTTCTCACAGCGTTGTGTTGTGATCTCACTTACCTTCTATCGACGTCCAATACATGAAGACGCTTTTTACAGACAGAGGGCGTGGTAAGTAACAAAAGTATGTGATGAAATTGTATAAAAAACTTTTAATTTTTCGGAAAATTGAGAAAAAAATTTTAAGTCATTTTTGGAGGTTAGACACATATATTTTTAGAATAAGCACATAAAAAATTTTGACCAAAAATTTCAATTTTTTCTTAAGTGAATTCAAATTTTGTGCTTTTGATATAGCAAGTACTAGTTAGAATTTCGTTAAAATACATAGAAATGGTTGTTGCGGTAAAGAGTCTTGAGAATATAGAAGAAAGGTCGCTGTGTCTCTTTCTCACAGCGTTGTGTTGTGATCTCACTTACCTTCTATCGACGTCCAATACATGAAGACGCTTTTTACAGACAGAGGGCGTGGTAAGTAACAAAAGTATGTGATGAAATTGTATAAAAAACTTTTAATTTTTCGGAAAATTGAGAAAAAAATTTTAAGTCATTTTTGGAGGTTAGACACATATATTTTTAGAATAAGCACATAAAAAATTTTGACCAAAAATTTCAATTTTTTCTTAACTGAATTCAAATTTTGTGCTTTTGATATAGCAAGTACTAGTTAGAATTTCGTTAAAATACATAGAAATGGTTGTTGCGGTAAAGAGTCTTGAGAATATAGAAGAAAGGTCGCTGTGTCTCTTTCTCACAGCGTTGTGTTGTGATCTCACTTACCTTCTATCGACGTCCAATACATGAAGACGCTTTTTACAGACAGAGGGCGTGGTAAGTAACAAAAGTATGTGATGAAATTGTATAAAAAACTTTTAATTTTTCGGAAAATTGAGAAAAAAATTTTAAGTCATTTTTGGAGGTTAGACACATATATTTTTAGAATAAGCACATAAAAAATTTTGACCAAAAATTTCAATTTTTTCTTAACTGAATTCAAATTTTGTGCTTTTGATAAAGCGAGTACTAGTTAGAATTTCGTTAAAATACATAGAAATGGTTGTTGCGGTAAAGTGTCTTAAGAATATAGAAGAAACGTTGCTGTGTCTCTTTCTAACAGCTTTGTTTTGTGATCTCACTTACATTCTATCGACGTCCAATACATTAAGACGCTTTTTACAGACAGAGGGCGTGGTAAGTAACAAAAGTAAGTGATGAAATTGTATAAAAAACTTTTAATTTTTCGGAAAATTGAGAAAAAAATTTTAAGTCATTTTTGGAGGTTAGACACATATATTTTTAGAATAAGCACATAAAAAATTTTGACCAAAAATTTCAATTTTTTCTTAAGTGAATTCAAATTTTGTGCTTTTGATATAGCAAGTACTAGTTAGAATTTCGTTAAAATACATAGAAATGGTTGTTGCGGTAAAGAGTCTTGAGAATATAGAAGAAAGGTCGCTGTGTCTCTTTCTCACAGCGTTGTGTTGTGATCTCACTTACGTTCTATCGACGTCCAATACATTAAGACGCTTTTTACAGACAGAGGGCGTGGTAAGTAACAAAAAAATGTGATGAAATTGTATAAAAATTTTTGATTTTTCGGAAAATTGGGAAAAAAATTTAAGTTATTTTTGGAGGTTAGACACATATATTTTTAGAATAAGCACATAAAAAATTTTGACCAAAAATTTCAATTTTTTCCTAAGTGAATTCAAATTTTGTGCTATTGATATAGCAAGTACTAGTTAGAATTTCGTTAAAATACATAGAAATGGTAGTTGCGGTAAAGAGTCTTGGGAATATAGAAGAAAGGTCGCTGTGTCTCTTTCTCACAGCGTTGTGTTGTGATCTCACTTACCTTCTATCGACGTCCAATACATGAAGACGCTTCTTACAGACAGAGGGCGTGGTAAGTAACAAAAGTAAGTGATGAAATTGTATAAAAAACTTTTAATTTTTCGGAAAATTGAGAAAAAAATTTTAAGTCATTTTTGGAGGTTAGACACATATATTTTTAGAATAAGCACATAAAAAATTTTGACCAAAAATTTCAATTTTTTCTTAAGTGAATTCAAATTTTGTGCTTTTGATATAGCAAGTACTAGTTAGAATTTCGTTAAAATACATAGAAATGGTTGTTGCGGTAAAGAGTCTTGGGAATATAGAAGAAAGGTCGCTGTGTCTCTTTCTCACAGCGTTGTGTTGTGATCTCACTTACCTTCTATCGACGTCCAATACATGACGCTTCTTACAGACAGAGGTNTTTTGGAGGTTAGACACATATATTTTTAGAATAAGCACATAAAAAATTTTGACCAAAAATTTCAATTTTTTCTTAACTGAATTCAAATTTTGTGCTTTTGATATAGCGAGTACTAGTTAGAATTTCGATAAAATACATAGAAACGGTTGTTGCGGTAAAGGGTCTTGGGAATATAGAAGAAAGGTTGCTGTGTCTCTTTCTCAAAACGTTGTGTTGTGATCTCACTTACCTTCTATCGACGTCCAATACATGAAGACGCTTCTTACAGACAGAGGTCGTGGTAAGTAACAAAA
>NNCF01133072.1:16272-27295 GCA_002313205.1 Laupala kohalensis | reverse complement strand
CGCATAGCATTGCGTCGAATTCTGCTTTTGCAGTCGGGGGCGAGGCGGCGAGACCAGAATGACACCGCAGGGGAGGACGCCTTTTTTTCCCCTCGGTTTCACGCCACTCTCAGTCGATATTGAAAAATAGGCACTGGGATGTGTTTAAACGCAACATTAATCGTTGCGATGAGCTTTTCTCCGATGTGGATTCTATGGCATACCATTTCACTAACGCGGTTCTGAAAGCCGCATATGTTGCCGTCCCTAAATCATTATGTAATCCCTAGGCATTGCCTTGTTCCATGGTGGAATTCGGATTGCGCACAGGCGGTCGGCGTTAGATGAAAAGTTTTAGAGCAGCTTAACAAGTATCCCGCTATTGAAAATCTCATTGACTTTAAAAGGTGCAGAGCCAGAAAAATGAACTCTTCGAAAAAGTAAGTCGTCTGGAAGGCTTTCATTTCATCTCTTACAAACCGTACTCCATCCGTCGAATGGCAGAAAGTTCGCAAGATTCAAGGTTCGTGGTCCTCTTTTTCCATGGTATTAGTGTAAATGGTCAGCTTCAAACTTCACCCGATGTCATTGCCGAGGAACTTGCATCGCACGGCGAAAGAGTCTCTAACTCCTCCTTTTACTCCACTGTTTCTCCAACACACATCTCGCGCGGAAAAGTGTTGCTGGAATTTGTCCAGTTGCACATACGAGGAATATAACATTCCTTTCTCAATGACGGAGATGACCTCTGCACTTACGTCTTCGAAAGATAGCCCCTGGTCCTGATCAAATACATAACGCGATGCTAAAATATCTTCCATAGATAGGCATGAATTTCCTTCTTAATTTCTTTTACTGTATTTGGAATGAACATACAGTCCCTTCCCAATGGCGTGAGGCCATAATTATTCTACTTGCGAAGGAGGGAAAATATCCGTCTCACTTTCGACCGATTTGTCTGACAAGCTGCGTTTGCAAATTGTTAGAAAGAATTATCAATCGTCGCCTTGTTTGGTCTCTGGAACCGCGAAACCTTCTGACCGATATCCAATGTGGTTTCAGAAAACAGCGGTCAACGCTGGACCACATTGTTGCGTTGTATTCCACCATCTTATCAGAGTTTTTATTGAGGAAATACCCTGTGGCCATCTTTTTTGACCTGGAAAAAGCTTATGGCACAACCTGGAGGTACGGAATCCTACGCACATTCCACTCGTGGGAATTCTGGGGCTGTCTTCCTTTGTTCTTGGAGAACGTCCTATCTCCACGGTTTTTCCGTGTTCGCCTCAGTTCTCATTTATCATCTAATCATCCTTTGGAAAATGGTGTCCCACAGATCTCAATCTTGAGCGTCACTATTTTTGCTATAGCCATAAATAGTTTTGCGTCAGTTGTTCGAGAAACGATACACGCGTCTCTCTTAGTTGACGACTTTGCCATCTATTGTTCGTCTGGCAGCATCTCTGTCATTGAGAGGCAACTGCAATTGGTTTTAAACGGTTTACAAGAGTAAAGCATGTCTTCCGACTTTAGTTTTTCTGTACCCAAGTTATACTGTATTCCTTTCTGTAGAGTATACAATCTCTACAATGATCCGGATCTTTTCTTGGGGGCCAACGTGTTCCTATCGGTAACTCCGCAAAATTCCTGGGTCTTACATTCGACCGTACACTCACTTAGCCCAATCTCATCCGGAAACTGCAACCTTGTTGTAGTAGTTCCCTAAACCTACTTCGCTACCTAAGCCCATCATCATGGGACGCAGACCGCACTTGGCTTCTTCGTCTGTATAGAAGTCTTGTTCGGTCTATATTAGATTATGGTAGTATAGTACGCACCTCCGCATCTCTGTCGACAATCAGCACCTCTAACAGTATTGTCCAAACATTTTTTTCATTATGTCATTTAGAAAGGTGTGTGAATTCTATACTCTTTGTGTAAAATTAGTGACATATCTTAAAGAATGAGCATGTGTGAACAACCACGTCTTATTTATTGATTTTTCTGGCACCACAAGGCTGCGCTACCCGCCAGAATTTACACAACCGTCACGATTTCCAACCGTACGATTGGCGCTTCAATCGCGTTAGCAGAACGTGAGTATTACAGGCGAGCCATGCCATGTCGGCTTCGTACTTGTCGCCAGCAACTAACGGAGAGCCACTTGCTTTAGAACTGTCACACTCGTCGCTGCAGACTGACGCAGTCAAGCAGTGTCAGTCAGCGATGCACTAGTCGCCAGAGGCCCCCTACATGGTCGTCACATTCGCCGGCTGACAGTCATTGGCGAGCACTCGACTTACCTCTGCAGGATTGTCTGACTACCTCAACTCTACTACTGGCTGGGCAAAGAGGGCAGTCACTCAATCGCCTCATCATCACGCCGCAGTGTGGCAGATTCGCCATGTCGGCTCTCGCTGCGGAGCAACCTCACTATTCTCATCTGGTGCCATACCAGACGGGCAAGTATGCTAACCACGCTCACCTGGAGCCCACCTACTACTTCTGACCTCATCATTCTTATCTGGCGCCATGCTAGAGGGTTAAGTATGCTAACCGCGCTCACCAGGAGTCCACCTGCTACTTTCGACCTCAGCAGCACCAGAGCTGCGACCGCATCATCACTCACCATAGACCACACGTCATCCAAGCTGAATTTAAGGAACGGATCATCTCATCTCTTTTTTTCACAGTATCACGGAAATTTAGCTTTGTATCTTCATTATTTTTCCCACTTTCATATTGCAAGTCATATTAAATTGTTTGTTGGCAACCAGTGATAGTTATCTACTTTCTTCGTTCTCTAATTTATCTTAACATTTGGTCTTTCGAACCTCATCATTGTGCTTTCATGCAAAATGTCTGCACAAGTATCCATCATGTAGGAGTCCGCATTGCAACTGGTGCCTTCCGCACTATTCGAATAGAATGCTTACTAGTAGACGCTGGGGAACAATCCTTCAACAGAAGAGGCGATATTCTACTTGTATCTTACGTAGTGAAACTGATGGGGGTTTCAAATCACCCCACTCGCCAACACCTACATTCCCCGAAATTTATTTCATCTTACGCTTTAAGTCCTTCATTACCCCACCCAGCTGGTATACGCTTTACAAACCTTCTAGAGAAACATAACATCATGCCTTGGTCCTTAATATAACCAACCATCGACTTTCGACTGTCTCAACTTTCCAAGCAGAATAATCCTGCTGCTGTGTACCTGCAGCACTTGGGAGAACTAAAATGTTTATATTTGAATCATATGTTCATATATACTGATGGCTCAGCAATGAACGATTCCGTGGGTGCTGCTTTCCACTGTTCTAGTGCCACGCGTTCTTTTCGCCTCCATTTCTTTTGCAGCGTGTACACTGCGGAGAAATATGCAATTCTTGAGGCGCTGAAGTTCATACAGGTATCATCAATTCCGCATGTGGTTGTATGCAATGACTCTATTAGTGATCTGTGGTGTCTTCACTGTACACTTCTGACATCCTTACACTGACTATTCAGAATCTAATAAGCCGCCTAGTAGTTCAAAATTTTAAAATAGTTCTTTGTTGGGTTCCTGAACACGTGGGTATTACGAGTAAGGAAGAAGCTGATGAGGTAGGGAAGTGGGGAACGCAGAGGGCAGTCCTTGATATTTCAACCGTTCGTACGTCAGATTCAAAGCTTGTCATAAGATCGTCGATTCTTAAGACATGGCAAGCCGAATGGCAAAATTGCGTCTTAAGGCTGAGGAAGGTAAAAGACTCCGTTAAGACCTGATCGTCGTCATCCCGAGCGAACAGACGTGAAGAAGTGATCCTTACACATCTCCGTATTGGCCACTGCTATCTTACCCATTGCCATCTCTTACGCGGTGAACCTTTCCCCATCTGTGAAACATGCAACACTACACTGCCCGTGGAACACTTTCTTCTGGGGTGACTCAAATATAGTACCAGCCGACGGCGACACAATCTACCCAGCGTTTTGGACGTTAATGCCAACAGTTGGGCAAAATGAACCGAATTTCATGTGCCTTTTTAGATTCCTTCAGGAATGTGGCCTTTCGAACAGTATCTGATCTTTATTTGTATGTCAATACTCAAATCCATAAACGAAACGTGGCTCCTCCCACAAGTTGTCGGGAGGGTTTGGATTTACTTCTTTTTTCCCTTTTATTTAAATTTTCATTTCTCTCTCTCTAAATTTACTTCTTTTTTGTTTTCAGTGTTTATAATGTTTCAGGAAATTGATGTCTATCTTTTTTTCGCGTTTTTATGTTTGGATATATTGTTATGTCAGGAGGCTTTTAGTGAGTATGATTGAGTCATTCGGCGAGTCCCACACACGGGGTGAGTCATGTTGACTCTCCTTAGTGCGTAACAGCATTTTCCCTATATGTACAAATGTTTTAGGACTCTAATGACCTCGATGTCGGCGAACCGTAAAGCCCCAATAAAAACGGATGTAATGGACGGTTGAGTGCCGCGTCACTCTGCGAAGATAGCGTGTGCCAGAGACGCTAAGACGAGAGCTTTTACACTCGGTTGCGTCGTGTTTACGGCCTTACACACCGTTGACAGACCTGTCTTGCCGTCGATGAGATGGAGGTGATAGCAGTCCGGAAGGAGGAAGAAAGTTCTCTCCGATGATGGGTACGTCGGCGACAACGAAACGCCAGCAGAAATCGCGGCGGTCTCAGGATAAACCCAATACTTATTTGTCCATATGTGTGAATAATCGTGTTGTTTGCCACCTTAAGATCGTAGTCCGCGTGCCGGCGGCGGTCGTTCGCCAGGCGAGAAGGAAAGCAACACAAGTCCGACCCAGTGTCGATGAGGAATCTATGGTCGTTTGTGCAATCCCTTATCACTGGTTGCGGGTGGGGTTTGTGTGATTGTTGAATGTGCAAGGTTGTCTGCACTGCCGAGCGTTGTTTCCGAACTTCCTCGGTTTTGCTGGAGGAGCGGGTGCGGGAGAGGAAGCAGGAACCACTGCGAAGTAGTGCGACTGTATGGCGGCGACCCGGCGACACAAGTCGTCAAGACGCTGCATCATCGCGTCGGAGGGACTGCCGTTGCGGCGTACACCACGGGTGTGGCGATGTAGGCGGCAGTGGCCTGCACTTCCATGATTTTATTCGCCATCACTGCAAACCTGTCGATATAAATATAAGCTTTATAATTGTTTATAATTTTATTGACAAATTACAGGTGTGCTCACACCGTATCTCTGGTAGCAGATCCTTGTCAACAGAACCCAAATGTGAATAATTAATGATAATAGTTATAAAAACACTAGTGCTGTATTATTACACTGTAATTTTTTAAACGTTATGATATTTCAGCAGAAAGCTTATTTTAATAATTAGTAAGTTTTGTGAGCTTTATCACATTTCATTTTTTAAATATCTTAAAATATTTGTCAAAGGATCCTTTTCATGCTCCATAAATTCTACTAGAATTTATGCTTGTCCATTATATAATCAAATCATGTAAATAATTTAAAACGTACCTTGGACGTTTTAAATATGTATGGACGAACAGTATATATTCTGTGATTAAAAGCTCACNATCGCGTCGGAGGGACTGCCGTTGCGGCGTACACCACGGGTGTGGCGATGTAGGCGGCAGTGGCCTGCACTTCCATGATTTTATTCGCCATCACTGCAAACCTGTCGATATAAATATAAGCTTTATAATTGTTTATAATTTTATTGACAAATTACAGGTGTGCTCACACCGTATCTCTGGTAGCAGATCCTTGTCAACAGAACCCAAATGTGAATAATTAATGATAATAGTTATAAAAACACTAGTGCTGTATTATTACACTGTAATTTTTTAAACGTTATGATATTTCAGCAGAAAGCTTATTTTAATAATTAGTAAGTTTTGTGAGCTTTATCACATTTCATTTTTTAAATATCTTAAAATATTTGTCAAAGGATCCTTTTCATGCTCCATAAATTCTACTAGAATTTATGCTTGTCCATTATATAATCAAATCATGTAAATAATTTAAAACGTACCTTGGACGTTTTAAATATGTATGGACGAACAGTATATATTCTGTGATTAAAAGCTCACAAAGTTACGTTTGTTTGAAGTCGTCATTATGTGGTACAAATTAAACCAAATACACACAGACACAGAAAAATTATGTGATATTTACAATAAAATATGATAACATGTTTGTGGTGTTTGTGCTTTTTTGTAAACATATTTTGAGTTTATGTTTAATATCACTTTCAATATTTCTGTTATGTTTCTTGTTATAATTTGAACCGCCTTACGACAACTTCAAAGAAAGTCAAAACTTTTTGACCTTTCAATCACAGAATATATATTGTTCGTCCATAAAATGTCGTACGTCTTCAATTATTTATTTAAAATTATAAATTAAATTCTTAGTCCATATGCATTAAAAAACAGAATATGCTTGTGTCTATTTTAATCCCTGAATCTATTATAGCACCTGTGTAATGGTGGTTGGAACAAAAATGAAAACAACCATTTCTTCACTTTTTACGTAAACATACGTGATTACTTTGATATTGTAGATAAATTACAACTTAAGATTTTTTTATGGACATTTACAATATATTTTGTGCTTTTAAATACACATATTGTAATATAACAAATGGAGGGGGGCTACAAGGAATGCAAACATGAGAAAGAAGGATGCTCCACGGTGTTGCGGTGCCAATTATTACTTGAAAATGGAGGGGCTATACGATATGATGACTTACCTGGCCCACTCGGCAGGTTCATCTCAGGGGCATGTTATCCTCTGGCTACAAATGGCAAGGAGATAATAGGGTTCGGTGGGTATTTTGCGTGAAATACACATTAATCCTTCTCAAAGGAAACAGCTTTCACAAAATATTGGTTTATATATTATTACCAAATTACATGAATACAGCAATTCATTTTACAAATTTCCATTTAAACATTCCCCCAAAAAGGCATTCAACTAATACCCAATTTACACATGTTTAATAATCACTGACTTTACTATCTCATAAGGAAAGTGTCCGTTTGGAAACGTTTTTAAGTTAATGGCTCATTATCATAGTTCATTACTGTTCACAAATAACACACAGAAAAAATAGCTTGAAGATTCAGCTCTGGACGCACCGTCTGCCTCGTTGATCCTGAAGCAGTGTTTAACAAGAATGAGTGGAAGAAGATCACTCCAAAAAAGCATATTCACCTATTGTTGAAAAAAGAGAATTAATATCATTGGCGCTTATAAAAAGCAGGCTTTCATTGTCGAGAAGAATTACATGGCCTAGCCAATAATGTATTCAAGTAACAAATACTTCACAGTATAAAGAATGCGAATGAAAATATAAATGGTTCAATATGAAATTATAAGCATAAAACAATGATATATGATACAATACGTATTTTCTTCCTAAAAGGTCGGCTTCTCATACGACAGCAGACTTAAAACATACAATATAAAATCAGACAAGTGAACAACGGAATTGTTTCGAGACCTAGCACAGCAGACATAATAAAAAAAACATTTGAAAGTCGTAATTGACCGTCCACCGACAATGGCGCTGCTATGCCGTAATTCAGAACTAGTGTTGACCCTGTAATTTTCGCTTCCGGTTACTGGAGCGCCCTGGCCGCGTACGTTTGAACTATGTTTAGCTATTACACGCGTGAGCCATTCTTAAAGGCCACCTTCTCCGTTCAGGGAAGGACGGCTACTGAAGAATATTAATATATCTTCAAGGCGGGAGCTTCATTTTTGACGGACTGCGCAGGCGTGTAGCTCTCCTGTACGCAAAAGGTGTCCGTTCAGTCCAGGTGTACTTTCTTCAGTTACCTGCAAGATCATTTTCGAAACATAACATGGGCCGGCGGCCGGGTTTCGAAGTCCTGATCGAGAACCGACGAGAAAATAGGTGGTTAGAATAGAAAAGTCAAGTATTTTTTCGGGATGAAGAGAGGACGTTGAGATTGTCAGAATATGCTTTCGCGTCGGCAAAATGTGCGTTTGCGGGAGCATGAAGAAAAGTATAGAATCCTTTCTTTCCGGTATACACTAACCTACATATGCTATTGGCTCGAAGTTAAAGGATTTTGTGGTTGCTTTAATTGCCCTATTTTAAGGGAATTTTTATTACACAGAAGTACGAAATGGCAATTACTTAGAGTGATTTTATTTTACTCAGAAGTCCTCCTGCCCCCTGAGATTTTTCAAATATTACAATAAATGGCAATTTGATTTGTCCTGGGGAGTGATTTTACAGTGGTTTGTTACTCCTTTGGTAGCAAACAAACCTTTTGAACGGCACGCGTATATATTCCCTTTGCGGTTTTAACCTGTATCGTACGTATTAACCCGTTTTGATCAGGAAAAGTCTTAACAACCCTAGCTATTTTCCATTCAAAGGGCACGGGAGAGTCTTTTAAAATAACTAAGTCACTTCTGATAGTGAATTAGATACGGTTTGCCATTTTGATCTATTTTGTAGTATTGATAAATAATCAGCAGATCAACGCTTCCATAAATAGTTTAAATGTTTTTTTAGAGCCATGTATCGTTGCATTGGANACGCTTCCATAAATAGTTTAAATGGTTTTTTAAAGCCATGTATCGTTGCATTGGATTTTGACATTCTTTGTCGTCTTGGGAGAAAGGTAGATTTTTTAAAGGATGGCCGGTGATCAGGTGTTGAGGCGTTATAATTTCCACGTCATCATCATTTGTAGGCCGGGTAAACAAAGGACGTGAATTTAGGCAGGCTTCGATTGTGGATAGCAAGGTACGTAATTCTAGGAAGGATATCACATTTTGCCCCAAGGTTCGTCTCAAATGATATTTCATGGATTTTATAGCTGCTTCGACAAGGCTGTTTCTATGCGGGCTGTACGGAGGGGAGAAAATCCATTGAGTATTTTGATTACTCAACATTGATTCGATTTTTTCTCGATTTTCCTTCCTTGAGATGAAGTTTAAAAATTCTGAGAAATCCCTACTAGTTTTGACAAAGGTTTTAGCATTGTCAGACATAATTGTTTTAGGAAAACCGAACCTGGAAGAGAATCTGGTAAGACAGGCTATGAAATGTTGGGTATTAAGTGATTCAACCAAATCCAAACACACAGCCTTTGAAGAATGACAGACAAAAACAGATACATAGGCCTTTACAATGGCCTTTGAGCGAGGTAAACCCATACGAACGTTTAGTGGTCCTGTGAAATCCACTGAAACATGAGAAAAAGGTGAAGAGGGTGTGACCCTAGTTGTTGGTAATACACCCATTAATTGTTGGGCAGTTTGCTTCTTTAATTTAACGCAGGTTAAACAACGATTTGTTATTCTTTTTATCAATTTGTTTAATGATATTATCCAATACTTGGATTTTATTGCAGAACTCAACAGCTGTGGGCCTGCATGTAAATATCTCAAGTGATACGCTTCTGCTATTAATTCAGATAAGTGGTTATTACATGTTAATACAATAGGATGTTTTTCTTCAAATGTCAGATTAGAATTCTGTAACCTTCCCCCGACTCTTATCACACCTTGACTATCAATAAAAGGAAATAACCCTATCAATTTACTCCCCCTTGGCAATTCCTTATTAGATTTCAGCGCCTTATTTTCATCAGGAAATATATGGAGTTGAACCTCCTTGATAATTAATTCCAGTGATTGTTTCAACAGTGTGACTGATAAAGGATCTACGTTTTTGGCTTCTTTTTTTATTGCAGCTCTGCAATTTTGAATGAATCGCAGGCAGTAAGCGATAGTTCTGATGAGAAAATTAAATTTTGAGAACTTAGCTATCACTTTCATGAAGCAAGATTCTCTTTCCCTTATTTCTACGACTTCATTCACAATAGTATGAGAGGGCAGAATTTCTTCTGACAAGGTTTTTGAAATTAATTCATCTGGTATAAATTGAACATGGCTGGTTTCCTTTCTAAGATTATCAGGACCATGCCGCCATAATTCTGATTCGTTCAGGGCAGATACAGACATTCCACGGGTTAAAAGATCAGCTGGATTTTCACAGCCTTTTACATGAGACCAAATCACATCTTTAGATAAGTTTCTAATGATTTGAATTCTGTGAGACACAAAGGGTTCAGTTTTAGTATTATTATTTTTTATCCAGGACAGGACAATGGTACTGTCCGTGTAAAGATGAACATTTTTAAATGAAATTGGCAGATTGGTTATTACTCTGTCAACGAGCTTGACAAGTAATACTGCTCCACACAATTCTAGCTTCGGGATTGTCAAATTTTGAGCGCATGGGGCAACTCTAGTTTTAGAACATAATAAATTGCTTGTGTTAAAACCTTCATTTTTGGAAACGACATAGATGACACAACCATACGCCTTAGGACCTGCATCCGTATAACAATGCAAGGAGAAGTTGGTTGAACAACCAGATGGAATAACACAACGGGGAAATTTCACAATGGGAATGAATTTCAATTCTTCCGACAATTCTTCCCATTCTTTCTGAAGCCCTTCTTCGATAGGAACGTCCCAAGATAACTTGGCCTTCCACAGCTTTTGCATGAACAATTTAAACCTTATCGTTACTGGGCTTAAAAGACCATTAGGATCGAAAATCATGCTGATAATACTCAAAAATTTTCTTTTTGTACCCACAGAAGGGACTTGTAAAGGTTCGAGTTTACCACACACGCTCAACGTGTCATCTGTAGGATTCCACTTTAAACCAAGAGTTTTTAAGTGGCCTTCGGCTTTTAAAATCAATGGTGATTGCGCTAAGGTTTCTTTTGAAAAATATGACAGGAATTCCGAGCTGTTACTGGCCCCTTTAGTTAGAGGAAATTTACCTTGTGCTAATATGTCTTTTATTTGTTGGGCTATCCCTACAGCTGATTTAACATCATGACTTCCGCTTAGTAAATCATCTACGTAGAAATTTCTTTTTACACTATCGCTAGCTCTCGGATATTCCGCTTTGCTTTCCTCTGCTAATTCCCATAAACATCTTACCGCATCAAACGAACTGTTTTTAAAGCCATAGTCAAGGTATTGAGAGATG
>NNCF01133072.1:0-12014 GCA_002313205.1 Laupala kohalensis | reverse complement strand
GGGAAGGAAGGCTACTGAAGAATATTAATATATCTTCAAGGCGGGAGCTTCATTTTTGACGGACTGCGCAGGCGTGTAGCTCACCTGTACGCAAAAGGTGTCCGTTCAGTCCAGGTGTACTTTCATCAGTTACCTGCAAGATCATTTTCGAAACAATTACAAAAGCGTTATCATAGTTCATTACCAAAGCCCATCTTTACATGAACAATCTGATCAGTCAATTGCACGATTACGCCAAGAATCTTTGGCTTTACCATTGAATGAATTCTTGGTCGTACACTATTAGGAGACTAAGGTGCAATTAAGGACCCTTCAAATTATTACCTTAACATGACATGTGACTCACCACCAACCTTCACGGAAAGTAGTAGAACTCGGAAGATGAAGTAGCGCAGCCTTCATCTCGTCTCCGCAGCTGCGCTTCTCACGTCCCGGAAGCACCCTCCGTGCTGTCCTTGGATGCTACCAGCGGCCCAATCAACTCGTACACTTCCTCGAAAGTTGGATGTCAATTTAAGCCATTTAAAATGAAACTTGATGAATAATTGAGTGCATCTTTTGTCCTCGTGATGATTGATTTCGCCAATCTCAGTCAAGTCAAAATATTCAGAACCCACTGAGTCACTATGTTGTACAATCTCTTCACTAATGTAAGTTAAAGTCTCAAAAAGAACCCTTGTATAATAATGGAAGCCGATGCGTCTCTGACAGTGCACCAATACCTTAGTGCCTCTCTAACAGCATCTCGAACAGTCTATCACGAACAGTGTCTCTATAACAAAATAACGGAGTATATCGAAGTATATCTGAGTAGCTTACTGACTGAATGATAATCGTCCATAAGCTCCCAATATTAAATAGTAAACTCCCCACCTTTCTTACTGAGCTGGGCTAGTTTATCCCCACGNGCGTGTAAGCCTTCACTAGGTCCACGACGGAGAACACTCTACATCCATGCAGGTTGTGTGCAAAGTCTTGGATGTGTCGTCGGGGATGGTGCGCACGTTCAACGCGCGATAATCACCGCACGACCTGAAACCCTCGTTCTTCTTGGGAACGAGGTGGAGGGGGAAGACGAAGATACGTCCGTGCGACGGGCCGTTCCTTCGCATAGCATTGCGTCGAATTCTGCTTTTGCAGTCGGGGGCGAGGCGGCGAGACCAGAATGACACCGCAGGGGAGGACGCCTTTTTTTCCCCTCGGTTTCACGCCACTCTCAGTCGATATTGAAAAATAGGCACTGGGATGTGTTTAAACGCAACATTAATCGTTGCGATGAGCTTTTCTCCGATGTGGATTCTATGGCATACCATTTCACTAACGCGGTTCTGAAAGCCGCATATGTTGCCGTCCCTAAATCATTATGTAATCCCTAGGCATTGCCTTGTTCCATGGTGGAATTCGGATTGCGCACAGGCGGTCGGCGTTAGATGAAAAGTTTTAGAGCAGCTTAACAAGTATCCCGCTATTGAAAATCTCATTGACTTTAAAAGGTGCAGAGCCAGAAAAATGAACTCTTCGAAAAAGTAAGTCGTCTGGAAGGCTTTCATTTCATCTCTTACAAACCGTACTCCATCCGTCGAATGGCAGAAAGTTCGCAAGATTCAAGGTTCGTGGTCCTCTTTTTCCATGGTATTAGTGTAAATGGTCAGCTTCAAACTTCACCCGATGTCATTGCCGAGGAACTTGCATCGCACGGCGAAAGAGTCTCTAACTCCTCCTTTTACTCCACTGTTTCTCCAACACACATCTCGCGCGGAAAAGTGTTGCTGGAATTTGTCCAGTTGCACATACGAGGAATATAACATTCCTTTCTCAATGACGGAGATGACCTCTGCACTTACGTCTTCGAAAGATAGCCCCTGGTCCTGATCAAATACATAACGCGATGCTAAAATATCTTCCATAGATAGGCATGAATTTCCTTCTTAATTTCTTTTACTGTATTTGGAATGAACATACAGTCCCTTCCCAATGGCGTGAGGCCATAATTATTCTACTTGCGAAGGAGGGAAAATATCCGTCTCACTTTCGACCGATTTGTCTGACAAGCTGCGTTTGCAAATTGTTAGAAAGAATTATCAATCGTCGCCTTGTTTGGTCTCTGGAACCGCGAAACCTTCTGACCGATATCCAATGTGGTTTCAGAAAACAGCGGTCAACGCTGGACCACATTGTTGCGTTGTATTCCACCATCTTATCAGAGTTTTTATTGAGGAAATACCCTGTGGCCATCTTTTTTGACCTGGAAAAAGCTTATGGCACAACCTGGAGGTACGGAATCCTACGCACATTCCACTCGTGGGAATTCTGGGGCTGTCTTCCTTTGTTCTTGGAGAACGTCCTATCTCCACGGTTTTTCCGTGTTCGCCTCAGTTCTCATTTATCATCTAATCATCCTTTGGAAAATGGTGTCCCACAGATCTCAATCTTGAGCGTCACTATTTTTGCTATAGCCATAAATAGTTTTGCGTCAGTTGTTCGAGAAACGATACACGCGTCTCTCTTAGTTGACGACTTTGCCATCTATTGTTCGTCTGGCAGCATCTCTGTCATTGAGAGGCAACTGCAATTGGTTTTAAACGGTTTACAAGAGTAAAGCATGTCTTCCGACTTTAGTTTTTCTGTACCCAAGTTATACTGTATTCCTTTCTGTAGAGTATACAATCTCTACAATGATCCGGATCTTTTCTTGGGGGCCAACGTGTTCCTATCGGTAACTCCGCAAAATTCCTGGGTCTTACATTCGACCGTACACTCACTTAGCCCAATCTCATCCGGAAACTGCAACCTTGTTGTAGTAGTTCCCTAAACCTACTTCGCTACCTAAGCCCATCATCATGGGACGCAGACCGCACTTGGCTTCTTCGTCTGTATAGAAGTCTTGTTCGGTCTATATTAGATTATGGTAGTATAGTACGCACCTCCGCATCTCTGTCGACAATCAGCACCTCTAACAGTATTGTCCAAACATTTTTTTCATTATGTCATTTAGAAAGGTGTGTGAATTCTATACTCTTTGTGTAAAATTAGTGACATATCTTAAAGAATGAGCATGTGTGAACAACCACGTCTTATTTATTGATTTTTCTGGCACCACAAGGCTGCGCTACCCGCCAGAATTTACACAACCGTCACGATTTCCAACCGTACGATTGGCGCTTCAATCGCGTTAGCAGAACGTGAGTATTACAGGCGAGCCATGCCATGTCGGCTTCGCACTTGTCGCCAGCAACTAACGGAGAGCCACTTGCTTTAGAACTGTCACACTCGTCGCTTCAGACTGACGCTGTCAAGCAGTGTCAGTAAGCGATGTCAGTCAGGCCCCCTTCATGGTCGTCACATTCGCCGGCAGACAGTCATTGGCGAGCACTCGACTTACCTCTGCAGGATTGTCTGACTACCTCAACTCTACTACTGGCTGGGCAAAGAGGGCAGTCACTCAATCGCCTCATCATCACGCCGCAGTGTGGCAGATTCGCCATGTCGGCTCTCGCTGCGGAGCAACCTCACTATTCTCATCTGGTGCCATACCAGACGGGCAAGTATGCTAACCACGCTCACCTGGAGCCCACCTACTACTTCTGACCTCATCATTCTTATCTGGCGCCATGCTAGAGGGTTAAGTATGCTAACCGCGCTCACCAGGAGTCCACCTGCTACTTTCGACCTCAGCAGCACCAGAGCTGCGACCGCATCATCACTCACCATAGACCACACGTCATCCAAGCTGAATTTAAGGAACGGATCATCTCATCTCTTTTTTTCACAGTATCACGGAAATTTAGCTTTGTATCTTCATTATTTTTCCCACTTTCATATTGCAAGTCATATTAAATTGTTTGTTGGCAACCAGTGATAGTTATCTACTTTCTTCGTTCTCTAATTTATCTTAACATTTGGTCTTTCGAACCTCATCATTGTGCTTTCATGCAAAATGTCTGCACAAGTATCCATCATGTAGGAGTCCGCATTGCAACTGGTGCCTTCCGCACTATTCGAATAGAATGCTTACTAGTAGACGCTGGGGAACAATCCTTCAACAGAAGAGGCGATATTCTACTTGTATCTTACGTAGTGAAACTGATGGGGGTTTCAAATCACCCCACTCGCCAACACCTACATTCCCCGAAATTTATTTCATCTTACGCTTTAAGTCCTTCATTACCCCACCCAGCTGGTATACGCTTTACAAACCTTCTAGAGAAACATAACATCATGCCTTGGTCCTTAATATAACCAACCATCGACTTTCGACTGTCTCAACTTTCCAAGCAGAATAATCCTGCTGCTGTGTACCTGCAGCACTTGGGAGAACTAAAATGTTTATATTTGAATCATATGTTCATATATACTGATGGCTCAGCAATGAACGATTCCGTGGGTGCTGCTTTCCACTGTTCTAGTGCCACGCGTTCTTTTCGCCTCCATTTCTTTTGCAGCGTGTACACTGCGGAGAAATATGCAATTCTCGAGGCGCTGAAGTTCATACAGGTATCATCAATTCCGCATGTGGTTGTATGCAATGACTCTATTAGTGCTCTGTGGTGTCTTCACTGTACACTTCTGACATCCTTACACTGACTATTCAGAATCTAATAAGCCGCCTAGTAGTTCAAAATTTTAAAATGTTCTTCNTAAAATAGTTCTTTGTTGGGTTCCTGAACACGTGGGTATTACGAGTAAGGAAGAAGCTGATGAGGTAGGGAAGTGGGGAACGCAGAGGGCAGTCCTTGATATTTCAACCGTTCGTACGTCAGATTCAAAGCTTGTCATAAGATCGTCGATTCTTAAGACATGGCAAGCCGAATGGCAAAATTGCGTCTTGAAGCTGAGGAAGGTAAAAGACTCCGTTAAGACCTGATAGTCGTCATCCCGAGCGAACAGACGTGAAGAAGTGATCCTTACACATCTCCGTATTGGCCACTGCTATCTTACCCATTGCCATCTCTTAGGCGGTGAACCTTTCCCCATCTGTGAAACATGCAACTCTACACTTCCCGTGGAACACTTTCTTCTGGGGTGACTCAAATATAGTACCAGCCGACGGCGACACAATCTACCCAGCGTTTTGGACGTTAATGCCAACAGTTGGGCAAAATGAACCGAATTTCATGTGCCTTTTTAGATTCCTTCAGGAATGTGGCCTTTCGAACAGTATCTGATCTTTATTTGTATGTCAATACTCAAATCCATAAACGAAACGTGGCTCCTCCCACAAGTTGTCGGGAGGGTTTGGATTTACTTCTTTTTTCCCTTTTATTTAAATTTTCATTTCTCTCTCTCTAAATTTACTTCTTTTTTGTTTTCGGTGTTTATAATGTTTCAGGAAATTAATGTCTATCTTTTTTTCGCGTTTTTATGTTTGGATATATTGTTATGTCAGGAGGCTTTTAGTGAGTATGATTGAGTCATTCGGCGAGTCCCACACACGGGGTGAGTCATGTTGACTCTCCTTAGTGCGTAACAGCATTTTCCCTATATGTACAAATGTTTTAGGACTCTAATGACCTCGATGTCTGCGAACCGTAAAGCCCCAATAAAAACGGATGTAATGGACGGTTGAGTTCCGCGTCACTCGAGGTGTACCAACAGGTCGCGTGAATTCGGGGCACTCTGCGAAGATAGCGTGTGCCAGAGACGCTAAGACGAGAGCTTTTACACTCGGTTGCGTCGTGTTTACGGCCTTACACACCGTTGACAGACCTGTCTTGCCGTCGATGAGATGGAGGTGATAGCAGTCCGGAAGGAGGAAGAAAGTTCTCTCCGATGATGGGTACGTCGGCGACAACGAAACGCCAGCAGAAATCGCGGCGGTCTCAGGATAAACCCAATACTTATTTGTCCATATGTGTGAATAATCGTGTTGTTTGCCACCTTAAGATCGTAGTCCGCGTGCCGGCGGCGGTCGTTCGCCAGGCGAGAAGGAAAGCAACACAAGTCCGACCCAGTGTCGATGAGGACTCTATGGTCGTTTGTGCAATCCCTTATCACTGGTTGCGGGTGGGGTTTGTCTGATTGTTGAATGTGCAAGGTTGTCTGCACTGCCGAGCGTTGTTTCCGAACTTCCTCGGTTTTGCTGGAGGAGCGGGTGCGGGAGAGGAAGCAGGAACCACTGCGAAGTAGTGCGACTGTATGGCGGCGACCCGGCGACACAAGTCGTCAAAACGCTGCTCACACCGTATCTCTGGTAGCAGATCCTTGTCAACAGAACCCAAATGTGAATAATAAATTATAATAGTTATAAAAACACTAGTGCTGTATTATTACACCTGTAATTTTTTAAACGTTATGATATTTCAGCAGAAAGCTTATTTTAATAATTAGTAAGTTTTGTGAGCTTTATCACATTTCATTTTTTAAATATCTTAAATTATTTGTCAAAGGATCCTTTTCATGCTCCATAAATTCTACTAGAATTTATGCTTGTCCATTATATAATCAAATCATGTAAGTAATTTAAAACGTACCTTGGACGTTTTAAATATGTATGGACGAACAGTATATATTCTGTGATTAAAAGCTCACAAAGTTACGTTTGTTTGAAGTCGTCATTATGTGGTACAAATTAAACCAAATACACACAGACACAGAAAAATTATGTGATATTTACAATAAAATATGATAACATGTTTGTGGTGTTTGTGCTTTTTTGTAAACCTATTTTGAGTTTATGTTTAATATCACTTTCAATATTTCTATGTTTCTTGTTATAATTTGAACCGTCTTACGACAACTTCAAAGAAAGTCAAAACTTTTTTACCTTTCAATCACAGAATGTATATTGTTCGTCCATAAAATGTCGTACGTCTTCAATTATTTATTTAAAATTATAAATAAAATTCTTAGTCCATATGCATTAAAAAAACAGAATATGCTTGTGTCTATTTTAATCCCTGAATCTATTATAGCACCTGTGTAATGGTGGTTGGAACAAAAATGAAAACAACCATTTCTTCACTTTTTACGTAAACATACGTGATTACTTTGATATTGTAGATAAATTACAACTTAAGATTTTTTTATGGACATTTACAATATATTTTGTGCTTTTAAATACACATATTGTAATATAACAAATGGAGGGGGGCTACAAGGAATGCAAACATGAGAAAGTAGTATGCTCCACGGTGTTGCGGTGCCAATTATTACTTAAAAATGGAGGGGCTATACGATATGATGACTTACCTGGTCCACTCGGCAGGTTCATCTCAGGGGCATGTTATCCTCTGGCTACAAATGGCAAGGAGATGATAGGGTTCGGTGGGTATTTTGCGTGAAATACACATTAATCCTTCTCAAAGGAAACACAGCTTTCACAAAATATTGGTTTATATATTATTACCAAATTACATGAATACAGCAATTCATTTTACAAATTTCCATTTAAACATTCCCCCCAAAAAGGCATTCAACTAATACCCAAGTTACACATGTTTAATAATCACTGACTTTACTATCTCATAAGGAAAGTGTCCGTTTGGAAACGTTTTTAAGTTAATGGCTCATTATCATAGTTCATTACAAAAGCGTTATCATAGTTCATTACCAAAGCCCATCTTTACATGAATCATCTGATCAGTCTATGGCACGATTACGCCAAGAATCTTTGGCGCGGTTTTACCATTGAATGAATTCTTGGTCGAACACTATTAGGAGACTATGGTGCCATTAAGGACCCTTCAAATTATTACCTGATGATTGATTTCGCCAATCTCAGTCAAGTCAAAATATTCAGAATNTCTTCTACTCATTCTTGTAAAAAACCATTGCTTCAGACTCCACGAGGAGAGGAGGTGTCCAGAGCTGCATCTTCAAGTTATTTTTTCTGTGTGTTATTTGTGAACAGTCACTATGTTGTACAATCTCTTCACTAATGTAAGTTAAAGTCTCAATGGGTCTTGCCTCCCATTTCTCTGCCGCGCAGACGGCACTTTAAATTCCCACGGCTACTATACGTCGTTACAACCTTCGTCAATATGTGAGTGGGCGCTCCCATGGGTGGTCGCAATCCCTACATCTTTTCTTCTGAAATCCAAACTTTCATCCGCCGAAATTGCCATAACGAGTCTCCTTCGTGCAAACGGGTCGCTTCACAAGAAGCATTTATACCCATGTCTCCCAGAACTTACAAAACTAAGCTGCTTTTCATTTCTCGGAAGGATTTACGAGATACCATCACTAATTGTTTATTCCGACTTCCAGCCGCGTCTGGACGCTTACCCCGAACGAAGGCTGTTTACACCTACCATTCTCCTCCTCCTCTTATCTCGAAATATGCCAGATCTCTCTCGCGAAATGGTTTAAACGTGCTTTCATATTTTAACGCGTTCCATTTATAAGAGGCTTGCTGTTTCCACGTACCTTCAGACTTATGAGTTTAAGAATTCTCACAAGGGTTTACGACATACCGCAACTAATTGTTTATTATAAACTTTAGCGGCGCCTTGATGGGTGCTTCGGAACATTGGTTGTTTCTTTCGTCTATTCTCCTTCCACTATTCTATTTGAAACGTCCCAGACCACCCTATTTAAATTATTGAGACGAGCTTTCGAGGCTCCGCGCGTTACAATTCCTACGGTCCTTTTTCTCGTATATTTTAGGACTCCCAAAATATGTGATTCCTTGTATATTTTTCGAAGGTTCAAAAATATTGAAACTAATTATTTCTTACAATATCGACTCGTTGTTTGAGTTGTCGTCGTCAGGTGATAAATTGTTACAACAGCAACAGAACATTTGAACATGATATTAAACGTAAATATGTCTATTTCCACATTGAATTATGTTGTTCATGTTGTTTAAAAAACTGCGTACCTCATAAACTGGTCTAGTGGTACTAATTCTACTAGTAACGTCCATTATATATATTCAAGATATAAGATTTTGTCACTGCTCGCTTCGTGGTATCACCTACACGATAGTAGGTATAACTTTCATGACAATGCAAAAAAATTCCATTCAATGCAAAATCTAAAATTCAAATTATGTCACACAGAAAGAAAACATTTTATTGCAATGACTCACAGCAACAATTATTATCATTTTCTATTAAAAATTTTATCTTTTCTTATGAGATTTGGTTCTATGAAGAACTTTAAAATATAAATTACTGGAGTCTTATGTTCTAAATGATCAAGCTATTTCTAATCAACGTAACTTATTCTTCATGATAGTAAAATAAGGAGAGTACAGTATCCTGTTAGTTACCCCATGTAAGGCTTGAAGTTCATCTATGGCAACTAAAAAATTGCTATCTAAATACTCTACCAATTATAACATCATTCCACATCAATGATGTTTATTATCAATCAAAATTTAGCTTGTAATTTTGCTATCATGACCCCGCATACTTGGTAGGTAATGATCAAAAACATTATATCTTGGTGTTATCACTACTAAAATTGTGAGTACATCATTTTCATACATATTATTATTTATTTTAGAACTTATTGGGTTCTATTGACAAGGATCTACTAACCGAGATACTGCTGACTCTTGTGCCCGAACATGTGCCAAACGTCATTTAATATCATTAAAATAAATACAGTAACTTCCAAATAAAAATATTTCATGAAAGTTTTCTGCCAAAATATTGTCACTGTAGGATAAGCACCACTGATACAGTGTGAGCAAACCTGTAGTTTGTCAATAAAATTATAAATAATCATATTGCTTATTTTTATAATAATTTTATTATATTTGATAATTAGTTGCTAAATTATTGTTTATATTTTATAAGAGCGTATTGTTGTGTTTACAGGGGTATAAAATTGACTATTCGTTTATACCAAAGCGAACAGTTTTAGCAAAATTGGGAAAATAATATCTTTGCTTCCAGGTATATCTCAAAGTTGGAATTTTTACAGTAGTTTATAATCATGGAGATCTATAAATCCTGTAAATATAATATTTTATTAGGTCCCCCACCAGAGTTATAAGCCTTCAAAAAACTGAAAAATTGAACAATTTGATATTTGGAAGGTCATAACTTGGAAAGGGGACATGTTTCAAGAATGAAAGTCTATACGCATTACTTATGTATACGCATGTGTATGCACAAAATATATTTAAGTCTGAAACTTTATCCCTCCCTTCAGGAAATTAATTTAAATTTAAATTAAATTAAAACACAATTCTTTTCATTTCAAACGACTAATTCAAGACGCAAAATCACTTAGACACAGGTAGCTATAGAAATTGAATATATATTGGAACTGTAGCTAGAGTATGCTAAATACAATGTTTTTAATTTTAAGGCATTAGACCAAACCAAACTTGAGATATTAAAGCTGATGTAAACGCTTACAAAAGCCAAAAACGGTGCGCGCGGAGGAATGAAAATGGCCGCCATTTTAAAACCAAACATGGTAGTGTTTTTTGAATTATGTTTTTCAACTCTCCAATAATACTAGAAACAACACACGAAAGATGAAATTTTTCTGAGGGTGTGCGGTGACACTTTATTAATTTCTTTTTTTTTTTTTTATCATTGAAAATGGATTGACCCGGGACGGGGGGATATAACCCTTTTATTCCCCCATAGGTCTGCCATTGTTAGTGCCTTTCCCATCATGATGTTCTTATAATAAATTGTTCTATAAGTTCCCAAGCACTGGTCCACGACTTGAAGTGTGTTATATTTTTGGGTTTGAATAACGCTTGTCTTGACCTAGATACTCCTTTCTAATATAGCGCAATATCTTGGCTCTCCTAATGTTTCAGCATCTATAGCATTAGGTACCAACCGTCGAATGCTCCACGTGTATCAACAACGGAGCATACTCAATACTTTCCTTTTTTAAATTGCTTTTACCAAAATTAAAATCAGCACTCTGTCCGTATTTCCTTCCTGAATGTATAGTGCTATTTACTTTATAGGTTTTCCGCTCCAAATATCTGATTTATTACCCTGTTTAATTAATGCCAATTTCCCCATTTAATAAATGTAGGAGTCAGTATAATTCAGTTGGTAGGACGCTGAGCTGTCGGCTGGACGGCCGGTGTTCGATCCCTGGTAAGGTGTGAAGGAATTCTCCTCGTACGTGAACGTCCAGTATGACTTCCTAGTCATTCAGGTTTCTTGAAAATGAGTTCTGGGTCCATGCTGGGATGAAACAGGCCGGAGCGAGGAGCTGGCCACATCTCCTCCACCTTAGCCCGGGGCTTAGAAATTGCGGAGCTTAGGCCTACGTGAACTCCATTTGCCTGTAATGGGACAGTTTGAAATTAAGTATTAATCTCATATTTTTCTGAAACGTTATTACCTGAAAACCTTACCTAATGTACCAGCCGGAAAAGAGACGAAGTTAAAAAAATAATGTCTAAAATATTTCAATATTTTTTTAGGTACAGAAAATGACACCAGAGCGCTGTGCGGGCTTCAACGTGTTACCGACGTACACTTTTTACCCGATACATTACACTAGTTGGAAACTTTATTTTCAGGTAAGTGATTGGATTCACATACTATGCTCAAAAATTTGTTTCAACATATCAAAACATATTAACTCTGGTATTGCTTAGAGCAACGTTCGGTTTACTCTATTGTTTTCCATCTGTATAAGTGACATTCACTCGACTTGCCAAGACTAATCAGATTACTATTAAGATACGCTCACAACGTGGTCCAGACAGAAAAATTAAAGCGACTTAGAAAAGGGTCAAACATTACAAACGATGATTGAAGACCTCATAAACTCGCCAGAACTTAACAGAATGACATTAATATCGACAAATTCCAAGCGATAATCTGAACATAGATGACCACTAAGAGAACGTCAATTGACCCTTGAATACATCCTATTCCCTGGACATACACCGTCAAATATCTAGGATTGTACTTTGACAGTAGACTGCTCTGGACCAAACACTTACAGAAAATAACTATTGATTGGTGTATATCTGTATGATTGTGGTATATTTCCACTTCTGAAATACTGACACGACTCATTAGCAACTTACAATTTTGACAAAGACATAATATTCCTCCACTCGTGACTATCATTCAACA
>NNCF01133068.1:74151-85464 GCA_002313205.1 Laupala kohalensis | reverse complement strand
CCCCATCCTGACCCGGGTTTTTCTCCGGTTTTCCTTCGGGTAGAGGCGGATTTATTATACAGGTTCTCTAGGCTTTGTCTAGTGGCGTGTTTATTGTAACAATAAATCGTGAATTTAGTGTTTTTTCAACTCTTATGATTTTTAAACACTATACTCAGAATAATCTATAGTTCGATAATAACTTGTACATGTAAATTTACAAACATATTTGCGTTAAATTACAAACATATTGACATTATATATGTATTATAACTCGCAGCTAACTTTTTATCTTATCTAGGAACTTTTGCTGAAATTTTTGAATCCGCCTCTGCCTTAGGGCCCTTGATCGGAATTGATGGAATACGTCCCTTGCTTCCGGAGAGTAAATTAGTTTATTGTCCTCCGCGTGGTCACGTGCAGTTTGTAACTGCTTTTTTGACAATAAATTTATTATTATTATATGGGAGCAAATGTAGCCTGATGCTATTGAAGCGCTCTTACATGGAGCGATAGGAGGCAGGAGGTGGGTGGTAGGGGATATTGTTAATAAGGTGGGAAAGTTAGTTGGGTTTACCAACTTTTCCCACGTTGTAACAGTAAGAGTTAGTGATAGAAGAAGGAGGGTTCGCTTTCGTTGGGATATTCACGTGAAAAACTGGCCCCACCGAGAATCGAACCCGGGATGATTTGGTGATGAGCAAGAACGCTACCACCTGAGCCACCAGAGGGGCAAAAAAACTCTGTCGGATTAAGATCTAAAACATTACAACTCTAACAAGAAAGGTCTCACATACATTAACACGCTAATGTCCCAGGATTCCCTTTCTGCGTAACCGATCGGAATAAATCACAGAAATGAAGGATCACTAAAAGATGTGACGGGGAAATCCTATTATTTCATATTTCACATTTTTCTTTTCCAATATTTTAAAAATTGCATCACGAAATAAAGCTACTTGACTCATTTTTTAAAATGGATGTTACTTGATTACTTGAGTCCTTTGACCAGACTGGCATAAACAATATTTCAAGGGAATTCTACGGGAATTACAATACACAATGCGTAATTGTTCCGGTGTCCTTTTTACAATGTTTCATGCGTACAACCATTTTGTCTACAACTCTAGCAGATGGGGAGCGTAGTATCTGTCTTGTTATTCAGGTAAAATACAAAAGTCTTTTGTTCGATAACATCAATCGTTCACATTATCGTAAAGGATGTGAGTTTCATTCAATTTCCCTCGCGGTTCAACCGCGTGGGTTCAGTTAGTTATTTTTTATATAGTCAACAATACGTTAACCTGAAATCATACTTGAATATTATTGTACTACATCAACTTCAGATAATGATCAATAAATAATTTTTTTGTAAAAAAAAACAGTTATAAACTACGCGTAAACGTACCTAGGATATTAAATTAATTTACTCCCCGGAAGCAATCAAGGGACCATTTCATCAATTCTGGTCAATGGTCCTAAGAAAGAGGAGGATTTAACATTTCAGGACTTTTTACTCTTAACAATGAAAATAGTTCGGTACGAGATATAACATTAACACAATACCAAAAAATTCATGTATATTAATTACAAGACATGAAAGTTATTTCAGAAGTACGTATTATCATCAAACTATAGATGATTCACGGTCGAAGCCCACAACCTCTCCTCCCCAAACACCAACCTCGCCTTCCCGTTACTACTAACGAAGCTCTGGTGTGCGACTGTTGGCGGGAGAACCTTAGCATCTGTTGTGGGAGGAAATGCTCTGACATCGCCAGAATGGCTAAAGGCAGTCTGGAGTCTTAAGACAGCAACCCTGTCGCCAGACTAGGGATCTTTGGGCTAATAACTCATGGAGATTCGAAATTCTAATTGTTTTCAAAGAGTCAAATAGATTTTTTTTCGTGGGGCTTTACGGCTCACGTCGACATCAATGGTCATTGGAGCCCGGAAACTTGTACAGGTAGGGAAAATGCAGTTACGCACTAGGGAGAGCCAACATGACTCTCCCCGTGTGTGGGACTCGTCGAATGATTCAACCCTACTCACTGAAAACCCTCCTGATGTACAACTCACCAAAACATATCTCACAACATACATCAAATGGAGGGGGGGCTACAATGAGGGGGGCACATAACATGAAGGGGGGACAAAAAATGAGGGGTATGACAAAAAATGAGAAGAATGAGGAAAATGAATGATACCCTAGCCTTGATAGGGTCGGGATCGAAAAGAACAAGAGGTGACCAAGGGAGATCAGGAAAGAGAAAGGAAGGAGCCCTGGCACAAGTAAGTGGAAGTAATGTCAGACTCAGCTCGGGGCCCCGTGTTCGCCAAACACGTACTTTCTAGATGCAAGTCTCCTGGGGGGTCAAATAGAAAAAAAGCGGACTGATCTGTTGACGAATGTTGGCAAAGGAAACGGTATTGAAGGAGTGTGGAAGTAGCTTTGCTGTAATGCAAACAGAGGCAGCAGAAAAGAGTTCGCTGGAGAAATATAATTGACTCCCTGATGGAATATTGAAGAAGAATAGATTATTCGGAAAGTAATGTTTATAAATCGTAACCATTAATTAACAATAAATTCGAGATTTATTATTCATAAATGGCAAAAAAGTAATTGAAAACTAATATTGAAATATTAAAAAATGCATCGGGGATACATTGTTGACGAGATTTTTCAACAACCAATGCTGTTATGTTCAAGATGAGATCACATAGGAACACTGTATCCTTAGAGCTGGGGCCGGAAAGAGCGAAAAGCGTAAATAGTGTAAGTAGAGTCGACGGTTATTGTGTAAATCGTAAGTACCCTTCAGAGGTGCACGACGCAGGACCCTAAGGGGTGTGGATGGGAAGAGCGTAACACAAAAAACGTCCCCTAAGAAAGGATTTCACAAAAACTCACCCCTAAATGTGTGAAATGAGAAATTGGTGTTTCCTAAAACACTTTTTTACAATTAAGTCAGTGAAAATAAGGGATTGAGGGTATACACCAATACTAATATAACCTCCAACATTAATGGATATCATTCCCAGTGAATACCAATGAGGATATGAGAGGAACAAAATAAAATTGGAGACATATTACAGAATTTACGCGAGCAAAGCTGCGGATACTTATCTAGTTATTAATATAGTCTCATAGTAATGTAGAGTAATACATGTTGTGAATTCATACAATACGCTCCACTGAAGTTGTGGTCAGCGAGGAAAATATTGAACGTAAGCCTCGCTTTCCATCTTCTTCGTTCGCGGCGGCGAGGGTCGCGTTTCTAAAAGTGACGAATTTGTCTCTCTCTCTCTCTGCTCTTTCGAACTCTTCGTAGAGAGAGTGATGACGGGAAGGAAATGAGATCCCGACCTTGTTACGTCTCTCATCCCGCCTTCACGAGAAGCTCGAAAGAGCCGATTTTCTTTTGTACTTCATTTCCAAGGCGCGTTATGCGAATTCAGCAATATTTCATTTTCCGTAATTTTTTCAATTCTAAAAGTATTCTTTACGGAAAGTGTAATACACGTCAAAAACAAACGTCTCTTAGACTGATTTGAATGGGATCTTTCCCCAGATTTCGTGATGCTCTCCGGTGTCCCACCCGTGTCAAGGGATTTGTTTTCTTCGATAACATCACAAAACGAGAAGTCGATTTGCCATTATTCGGTACGGACTACGGTCCCGAATTCGCGTGCAAACTTTAAGGGTTGTATGGGACATTGTAACAATAATTTATTTTATAGGACGTACGGGCACAATAAACGAAAGATGAAACCAAAGACAAAGTGTTTATTGACAGCGTCGTTGGCAAGTGCAATGTTTACACATGTGTAATCGTCCCCATCCTGACCCGGGTTTTTCTCCGGTTTTCCTTCGGGTAGAGGCGGATTTATTATACAGGTTCTCTAGGCTTTGTCTAGTGGCGTGTTTATTATAACAATAAATCGTGAATTTAGTGTTGTTGTTTTTCAACTCTTATGATTTTTAAACACTATACTCAGAATAATCTATAGTTCGATAATAACTTGTACATGTAAATTTACAAACATATTTGCGTTAAATTACAAACATATTGACATTATATATGTATTATAACTCGCAGCTAACTTTTTATATCATCTAGGAACGTTTCCTGAAATTTTTGAATCCTTAGCCTCTGCCTTAGGGCCCCTTGATCGGAATTGATGGGATGGTCCCTCGCTTGCTTCCGGAGATTAAATTAGTTTATTGTCCTCCACGTGGTCATACGCAGTTTGTACTGCTTTTTTGACAATAAATTTATTATTACAATTACCGTTCAAAATTGCAAAGTCTACCAACAGCGATACATACATGTTGTGGAGAGAGCGGTGTATGCCATTGAAAGATGCCAGGTATTTCACGCTCACTTGAAGCAGCTACTGAGGATGTTGAGAGCGACGAGATCCTCATCTGAGTCGCATAAACAAGACGCCTCACCGCGTCACTTGCGTCCATACAATAAATATTAAACAATAAATCATTGTCGCAAAGTCCTGCTCCCCGACACCTTCAAAGTTTGTACCATGAATTCGGGATGACTCTTTTCACACCTATTTCCCAGTCAGTTTTTTCCAGTGACATTAAAATCACGTACATCTCTTCTTTTTTTTTTAAATTGTCTTAAGAAAAAGTATTACAATAAATGTGTTGAATTTGCCTATAAGAACAAGAGATGGTTCAAACCAAATAAGTATTTAATATATTTTATCACAAGCCATGCTAACTTCAACCAATATTTGAAAAGAATGGGCGACAGAAAAGATGATGAGTGTGTAGGCTCTTGGGGAATCGAATTTTCGGACCATTTTACTGCTTGTTGATAGTGATATTTATGTGAAGAGAAATGAAGTGTCACGGAATAGCAAATTTTTCAAGATGTGCAAAAATGGATTGCAATAAGGAAGACGTATGAGATTTTGAGAAATACGTCCCACTATTGGGAACTTTAAGATGTAATAAAATATGGAGAAGAGTTGTTTTAAACATTGAACGGTAAAAAGAAAAGACACAGGTAAAAGACACGTGTAATATAATTGAGGAACAGGGTTACGAGAGTTCAATTGAAATAAATAACCGTTGAGGAAATATATTGTGAGTGACCATTTAAGTTCATGACTATTTTAGGAACTATTACTTTTGGTGTAAATTATGCCAAATAAAGTAGATTCATATTCTTTACTTTTTTTAGTAACATTGGAAGAATGATAGTTGGAAAGTTGACTTAGGCACACACCAGTTTTTTTTTTCTCTCTTGAAACCACAATGCGTCTAATTACCTCCAGTCGGGAAGTGGCGGGGAGGGCACACTCCAGATTTTTATCGTATATATATTTCAAGAGCCGTCACTCCAGCCTTGACACCGCTTCTCCTCTCGTCGTGACAGAAGAGCCCCACGCTTCGCTTAATTCTGACGGACATGTCTTCCTCACCAGAGAGGATTCTCTTACAGATGCATACACGAATCCTTTACGTGTTCAAAACTCTTTAATTTCCCTTTCTGAAGAAACAATTAATTTCGTTTTGGGGCGGTTTCTGGCGTAGTACAATTATTCTACAATAGATGGCGCTCGTGTCGTTTCAGTAAATTAAATTCTGTAAGTGGGTTTTCTTCGTGTTACTCAATATTTGAAATAAATTAGTGAGAATTTAATATCACGAAAGAAGAGAAATATAACCAAGATATGAATACAGAATATAATATAAGAACCTTATAGCCGGTCAAAATGAGCTAAAAAGTCCAGTTCTGATAAATGAGCTAAAAAATCCAAGTTCCTTCTTAAATCCCATGTAACCGGTTAGTTCTTCTAGTTTGCAATAAAACATCCCCAGATTTACGTCAAATTAAC
Organism: Laupala kohalensis; assembly: GCA_002313205.1. Classification (NCBI taxonomy): domain Eukaryota; kingdom Metazoa; phylum Arthropoda; class Insecta; order Orthoptera; family Trigonidiidae; genus Laupala; species Laupala kohalensis. Next base: position 79,620 of record NNCF01133068.1, on the reverse strand, counting down.
CCCTGGAATGATCCGAATGCTTTCTCCACTAAGTAGATTTACACGTTATCCTGGCAATTTTTTAAAAAAATTGTAGAACATTAAGGTAGACTGTACCAGCACACCACAAGCCCACATGCGATGTGTTGTACGCTTTTGGTGGAGAAGCGGGATTCAACCATAAACCACAACCTTCATGGTAGAGTTCGCTGCCACCAGCTTGGTTTCCCCAAGCAATCAAACACTCGAGTAATAACAATAAAACTTTTAATTCAAATTAAATAAAGCTCTGAATATTTACAAATGTAGNCAAATCATAAATACAAGTTTGAACTTGTTATCAACGATATTGCTTATCTAAAAGCAATAATTACACACAGTTATAACTACTGGTGTTATGAATTAACTCGGAAATCTACCCAGATTATTTGAAGTTCAAAAAAAAAAAGTTCCAATNTTATAACTACTGGTGTTATGAATTAACTCGGAAATCTACCCAGATTATCCGAAGTTCAAAAAGTTCCAAGTTGCTATCTCGAAATAAATAACTGTTCCAAGCTATGTTATTCGCGCCTATAGCAGGTAATAGAATTACCGCAGCAATTCTCAGTGGTCTGACGACCAAACTAACCAAGTAACATATTAAATAACTTGCGTACTTCTATAAGCTTTCGCACTTGTCTCAAAGTCTGAAAGCCTCCAGTATAAAAGTCACTTAGGTGCTGAAATCCCTCCAATATATATTGAGGCGGAGGTCACGTGACTACCTCTTCGCCCGTTTCCAACACCCCACCTCGGCGTGGTCATTCCTCAGCTTCCGAGAAAAACTGCCTTTTCGGATGAACACTATTTCTGTAAAATGCTGAAATATTCCATACACACTCATTTTCCTTCTTCGGGCGTTCATCTCAGTTTTCAGAAGGAGGGAACTGGTCATTCCTTACACAATGGACGGAAAGTCCATGTGGCGCTAGTTTTCCTTATTCGGCGGAGATGCGCTCGGCCCTTAATCGCCTTAAGAATTTCCAGCGAGCACAGTGCTTGAAAATGTTATTTCAACACCTATACTGGCCACGATGTTACATAGACCATTAAGGATGTCATCGACAGGGTTGAGATTTCGTGTTTTGCTTATATTTTTTCCGGACTTTATATGCCGTCGAGGAATCAATTTCTAGCATTTTTAACCTCGCGGGAACATTGGAATTAAATTTAATACTTCATATAAAACATATTTTCGAAGATTTTTGTTTGAACTCTATATTTTTTGATAAATTACTGTAATCAGAATTAAGTTGTGTATTTTTTTAAAATTACAGCTTACACAGCATGAACGTCCTGAGCACTATTCAATTAATTACAGTATACACATGCACTTTTTCGATCATGAATAGTAGATTCATGTGTAACTCGCTTATTTAAAGTGCATATTTCAATTTTTGCATATTTAATTGGATATTTAAATGCATATTTTGATCTCTATTAGTGCATGTTTTTCGATTTTTAGTACGTGTCGTTCCGAACCCTGGTCATAATAAAAATAGTCAATGAACGGTACAAATAACAAAGTGGAAGACAATAAGCTATTTTCCTTTTCAAACAAATACTTTGGATGTGGATGTGGATAACAACAAACATCTGTACCATCTGTACCAGGACGTTCATTCATTCATTCCGAGTTATAATCCTCAGCATGCTTGCACACATATGGAATGATATTTTGGAAATACGAAACCATTTGGTTAGGTGCGGAATATGAACAAAATAAAAGTACATTTATCTGGGATTTCTAAGAACAGACTTAATGTCTAAATTCATAAAAAATCCTTTACATTTTTCGATTTATTATGAAAATAACGCAATATATAGAAAAATTTCCCATCAAAACAAACTTAATTTTCAATAAAAATTTATTTCATGAGCAATTTTTCAAAGACGTAACTTTTTCTAACGCGATAATTCAGAAGCCGATGTTTGTATTCGCGTATAGTTGATAAGTTCATCTAGATAATGATACCTAATAATCTATTCTATTTCTATCTACATTTTATCTACAACTATCTGACCCACCAGATGTTGTCCTGTCCAAATTTCAATGAATTTGTTCGTGATTGTTTTGTGAATTTGTGAAAAGCTATTTTAAATGTGTACACAAAGAAAAAATGAGAAGAAAAAAACATATTTCTGAGTGAACATTGTATGTGTTAACGATATTGTGGTCATGGGCATTCAATTTGCGGAGGAGTACTTTCAGAAGTACGCCAATGCGAAATTTTACTTGCGAGATGAATTCTATCGGCAGTACGCCGCTGAAATGTGTGATGTGTCTGGAATGTGATCGACTTGCAACCGTACGGTTTTGTTTCAAAATTTAAGTCACTATTTAATTAAGTCAGAATTTTATGTCAACCAAATGATTTATTTTCTGCCATTAAATTTGAAAACACGATGAATCTCAAAATCTACATTTTGATTTCGATGTTGAAGAAATGCTTTGTTTCGATTGGTTTTCTCTGACATCCCACAGAAAAAAAACCACTTCCAGTTTTTCTCGAATTTTCCAATTTTCTGGGCAACTTTTCAAATTTTTCTTACCCTTGAACCTTATTCTGGCTGTTACTAACGTTTTTTTCAATTAGTCGAATCGGTCCAGTCTTCCTCAAGTTATGTGCTTACCAACGAACAGCGTTTAATTTTTATTTATATAGATTTCTTTCCTATTTTGCTGATCGAATAGTTCATCCAGAAGTATTTCAAATAATTCAAACTGAATATTTGATGGAAATAAAACTTTTCATCTTGCCTCTGCTTACAAAATTATCTCGTTAATGTTTTTACAATTATTCCTTATACGTCGAGAAAAATTGAAACTTTCAACATGAGACAAGAAAATTAAAACATCATTCCATTAATTTTTGAAAATAACGTAAAACGCGATGTAACCGTACATTATATTAACCGTTATATTAACCGGTTACCGTAGTAACGTGTTACAACCTTCTAAAAAAGGGACAAAATGATCATCAGCAATACAATTGAAGAGAGTGAATTGTCATTACATATTTATCAAATATTTTTTTACCTCTCCACAAAAGAACGAATGTCAAATACAATATCGCTTTATTTGAGAGATCGTAAAACATCGCTTTGTTTGAGAGATGATTTTTTTCGAATGTCCATTTACGTCCTTTAAAAAAAAAAAAAATTTTTTTGCACCTAAATCTGAAGCTAACAATAGCACCTCATGAAATTGTTCTGTGGAGAATAAGTGGAATCGCAGTGAGTGAAAAAACCCATAGAGGAGGCGCATTCACACGCGCGCATTCTCTCGGTTGCAGCGGATATACAGCCGAATACACAGTGGGGTGGACAACTGTTCCAGCGGGACAAAATCTTTTCCCTTTCAAAATGTGTATTATAACCAAATAAATAGAACAGTTCAGGTAACAATATAGGGATACTGTGGTGAAATAGTAATAATAAATAAGCACTCTACTCATTTTCGAAATTGTATTTCTTGTTCACTTTCAAGTATGGAAGTAAGCATCCCGTTATGGAGGAAATTATAAACAAAGTCCCCAAGGCAAATAGTATAGAGTGTATACTGTATTCTTTGCAAAAGAAAAAAAGAACAAAAGCTATTCGATCGATAAAATCAACATTGAAATTATCATAGCGGAAAAGTATTAGTTTACAGTTCTAAAGATAATATTGTGATAATAACATCAGGAAGAAGTGAATGGAACGAGCTTTTTGTAAGAAAATATCACCGTCTTCACCGATAGATCACCCAACTTTTGCGTTTCATCAAAATTTATTTTATTAGTCCCTTTAAAACTACCCCTGGAACGAGGCTATTTTCGTTTTATGTTTTTGGAATCATTGAACACGAATATCGTGGTCCCTCATCCCTAAAAATGCATAAAACACACCATTACATTTAGATTATCGCGAAAAACCCTTTTTAGGGGTCTAAATGTAATCTGAAATTTGTAATCCCCATTCATCAAAAATCAATAAAAAAAAGCATCACTTTTATATTGTATGTCAATTTTTTGGGGTGGTTTCACCCCCTCTGGTTAACCCTTAACATGCAGTATGTCCTGATTTTGTAGGAACATTCTTAATACGCAAATTATTATTACAAACAGCTCATTTCATACAATCAATTAAGATTGCCATTCAGATTATCGCGAAAAAAAAACCCCTAAAGGGGTGTTTTATGCATTTGTAGGGGTGAGGGACCTCGATATTCGTGTACAGTGATTCCAAAAAGTGAAGGTAGTCTCGATCCAAGGGCCGTTTCAACGATCGCCACCGCGTTTCAAAGGGACTCGATCTGAGGATACGTTTTGTATGTGACATAGACACCATGTGCCAGCAACGTTAGCGCTGCGTGTGGCCAGTAAAACAACTTCCGAGTTCGAAGCTAATTTGACCATGGGCGCAAAACATGTCACAAGGTCATGGAATAATCAGTTAAGGTGTCTCAAATTTTATGAGCAATATGCATACTGCTCTACGGACATAAGTCATCCAGAGGCAAAGAGGCAGAAAAAAAATTATCTAATATTTCCGTTATGAATAAACTTGTACGTGAGATATTTATTGGTACGATGAACTAGTAACATGCGATTCCTTATTTATCTTAAAGAGTTAACCATTCTCAATCCATTTTTTTTATGAGTGCGAGGGGTGTGTTTTATTGAGTTATTGGTGGGGACGAGATAAGTTAAATCAACTACCACATTAGTTTCGATAATAACATTTTTTTAAACTTTGTGTAAATTGTTGTAGATAATTTACAACAAAATAAAAAACCCAATAAGTAGACAAATATAGATTTCTGTATTTCGTAGTTCAAACATTCTAAGTTCCCAATATACGTTTAGAAGAAATTAATTTTGGTACAGAAAAACCAAAGGGATCGATTTACAAAAAAACCTTAATGTCACGTGCGTAAAGAAAGAACAATATTATGCTAAAACGGATAAATTCTTCATTAAAATGTTGACGCAGCCAACAATACTGTCTTCTTTCATGTTCAGATGAATAATAATAAAAAATGTCTCCTTGATTATTCCAACGTATTTTAAATATCTTAAATTATGAGGGGCATCTTTTTCGTTGACCGTAATCCGTTGTGTAACGCACATCTTCCGCTTGTGAGAAGCGAGGTTCAAGCAAGAAATGATTTTAGCGGACTTTGAGGTGTAAAGCATTTCCCCTTGTCACTCATGTACATTTCATCCTTTTCTTTCTCCAATTCATTCCCTCGCTCCCAATCCAGATTCTACGTTCTTACAGAAGAATAGGTCATTGTGCAGTCTCCCTACACCAAAAGCCGTACGAGCTTCTTTCCATTATACTAACAGGAATGCTTGGTTGAATGCCCAGTGTGCAAATCTAAATCATTTGATGGGTCTTCATCATACTTGGCAAAATTATGTTATGCTGAATGAAAATGGGAAACGGGACCGAGATTCGAAC
>NNCF01133068.1:41085-74085 GCA_002313205.1 Laupala kohalensis | reverse complement strand
AAAAAAAAAAAAAAAAACTTGCGAGACCCAAAGACCTCTGAGGTGGTCTCATAGAGACTACGCTCCTCATATGAGGCGACTCCGATAAGAAGTTCTTTGTTTTGTCGTATTATCCACTTCTGGTTCACAAACACATAGAAATCTCTGAAATTGCGGTGAACCTCACCGCCAGGTAACAGATTAATTATGTTAAGTTGAATGAAAATGGGAGAGGGGTCTCGCAAGTTGAATGTTAATGGTAGACTGGGTCGGAAGGCGAACGGATTGGTGCAGTTGGTGAGCGCATGAGCGCGTTAAGCTCAAGGTCCCGAGTTCCAATCTCGGTCCCGCCTCCCACTTTTATTCAACATAACATAATTAATCTGTTACCTGGCGGTGAGGTTCACCGCAATTTCAGATATTTCTATGGCAAAATTGTGTAAACTGTCTAGAAAGCCAGTACGCTATTTTAAATTTCCACCAGGGTCTGTCGCAAACATAAAATATTCGCGCGTTCACATCGTAGTCACAGCAATGAAATGAGCGAAAAGATTCCGTGGAGAAGTTTCCGAAGTACGCGGTCGGGCGATGCTTAGTGAGTTCAGCCTGTTCGCGACAGAGAATCACTCAGGAGAGAAAATTTTACTCCTTACACGGGAAGGGAGCAGAATAAAACTGTCCCGTAAAATATTTATAAGAGTGACACGGATTTGACGCTTGTTAATGAACAGGAGAACCGCCCGTCACAGAAAATGCTGGAAACGATCACAGTTGACGTCGATTCATGAAACTGTTGAGTCACGCGTAGCAGCTCCGCTTGAGGGATTTAACAGCAACAGCATTCACAATGTTCTTCTTTTGTAGCTCTTCCAGAGTGTGAAAGGATTGTTTGAGTTCATCTGACCCCTTCAATTTGCGTCACAGGTAAAAATCCCGTGGAGAGAGTTAAGGCGATGGAGGTGACGGGGAGATTCTACTGCCTCTCCTGCCTGATTGTCCTCTGCTCACCGAACACCTCGTGTGCTGACATGCGACAGCGACCGATTGTTGCATCGAAGTCACTAGTTGGCATTTCCAGCATTTTCGGTAAAACGTAGTTGTCCTATTAATTAACAAGCGTCAATTCCGTGCAGTAGCGGATGTAGACCGTACTCAAATGAAGGGGGGTGCTTACCGGGGAGGGATCTGTTCGAATCTGCATTGTTAATTATCTCTTTTATGGGTTGATATATTTTATTTAAAACATAATAGTTACCAAATTTATTGATTGTTAAATGGACAAAGTATGTCTTTTATCTATTGGGAGTTGAGGTCCTATAGCGCCCTCATTCGCCACTGATTCCGTGTCGGTGGCGAATACTATTCTCATATTTCGTCCACTCTGTAGAAAAAACACGACGGCGACTACTGTGCATCTCTTTGGCGATAAGAAAGATTTATGGACCCCCGCTTTTCCCGTTCTGTCGCCCGTTTCTCACCGCCAACGAATCCCTCCGNCAGCAGCAGCAGCAGCAGCAGCAGCAGCATCCAGCAGGAGAGGACTTTCGCGCTCTTGCGGTTCGCGTTTGAGGTCGCGACGGTTACCATGGCAGCAGATCATTCACAGAGAAGCGATGAAAAACGATTGTGAGACGGATTTATTTACTAGTCTTCACGTTCGCGCAAAACATTGGTTCAGAAGCACATCATCAGGGAAGGAAATTAACTGCGATATTGGAAAGACAGCTCTTGCAACAACAAGTGTCAGATGAGCAGTTGTGTCAATGAACGATTTGTTTATTACGCAAATAAGGAATACCATTTTGTTCTAGACCCTTCCTTAAGGATTCTTGAAAAAATTATCGAGTTCAAGTCAAATGTGAAAAACTTATTAAATATAGTGTTGTGAAGGCCTTTAATTACAAAATGATATATTATTATTATTATTATTATTATTATTATTATTATTATTATTATATAATGGACATTAATTGTAGTAGAATTGGAAAATTATGTTCCCCCAATTGTAAAAATTTTGTACAAGCGCAATTTAGCTTGTATAAGTTATAAAAATAAAATAAAATGTCATGGTTTGGATGAAAATGTTTGGGTGATTTTATTGAAGTATCGCGACCATTTATTTTATCCCCATTCTTCTTAACCTTCTCAACAGTAGATTAGGAACTTTTAGGTCACGTCAACTTCGATAGTAGTTATTCCGGAAATCTTTATCACAAAAGTGAGTAGATTTGGTAAATGAGTTTGTAAACATTTCCTGCAGCACAAATTATTTCAACTACGAAGTCAATTACACGTTCTAAAGCATTTATTTAATCAGCAAATGGCCGCCGCAATAATGACACTAAAATACCAGGTTGCGAGAGACATGTTAGAGAAAGAAACAAATTACTTTTATAAATACAAATTTTATCGGCACCCAGATCAACATTCAAATGCTCTGTAGATAATCGTCTCGTCTGATGACGTGAGGAAATAAGTCAACTCATTGTCTTACGCAGGTGTCACATGGGTGCATGAATTGTCTGGATTACTTTATTCATAATGATACAAGTCATATTAGGGTGATCAGATTAAAAAGATTAAAACTGATCTGCAAATTATCACTGGGATGCGCCTACGTATTATCACGGTTACGTCGTTATAATGTTATAAAGGAAGAAATCTCTTCATTTTGGAAATAACCAGATCCTCATTTATTTAACCTTACTTATTTTTTGCATTTAGATTATTATTAATTTGAAGAGAAACTAAATTAGAGGCATCAGTTATATCTCGAAATTCGTATTTTCTTAGCAAACGGAGAAATGGTCGATTTCATTTAAAAGTAGTTCATATAAAAGGAGTCAAAAATTGAGAATTTTTCCGTCCCGTATTCTTGTTTCTCGCGACACTGAATAATTTCATGCAGAAAAGACACGAGGCACCAGACTCAAGAACATACATTCAAGACTTAAGTGATTCGCCGTAACTTCCAACTAATAGCTTTCGTTATTACGTTATTTTAACGTATTAACAAATAGAACATTCGGCAACCAAACATCTCTCCTTCCCAATTCCCTTATCCAAGTCCAACAATTAGGTGGAAGAGAAGGTCTCATGGCCTGAACCTCCTTTTGCAAAAAGACATGAAATAAATTTAAAAAATAAAACATTTACAAGCAAAAACTAGAGGATACCTTAATTAGTTTGTAAGATGAGAGAAAAAAAAATCAATTTTCACCCCAATTCAACAATCATATTTAATCGGAACTTCGGAAAGTGAGCCTCTACAACACGAATGCAACACTGCTTCAAAATTTCACATCACGTCCAATAGTTCTTTCTTTCTTCTGTTATCAGCGAAGAGTCATATTCCTGTGTTTGGACAACGCTGCTTATAAGCATAAGAGATACATCGGAGATTTGGGCAACATTAATTGAAGTAGAGTTGAACCCCACTTTTTTGTAGAGATAGTTTAATTATCCCTTTAAAAAATAAAACAAAAAATACATAGAAAAGTAGAAACCCACATAACCGGCCCTCGGATTAACCGTTCTATTCCATGTTTTTTTTTTTTTTACTTTCTCATATACGTAGTATACAGAAAGTATTGTAATCGTAAAAAAAAATTCGAAAACGAGAAATTTTACGGAAATATCCGTTTTGGAGACCCCTGATTCCGAAAAAGTGATTTTTTGGTGGATGTCCGTCCGGTCCGACCGCTCAACCGTCCATCTGTGCGCTGCAATCCTGACAGAATGGTATTTTTTTTTCATTTTTCGTAATTAGGGATAGAATTTACTTCTGACATATGCACGTGCTTTCAATTTTCTTTTTACTTGAGCACAAAGGGCACTTCACAGGAAGGTCAAATTACATTTTTGAATATTTTTCAAAAACTGGTCCTACGATTTTGTTTAAATATTCTGTATGCAAAGTGTAATTAGCACATATAACGCGGCCGCATTAGCGGTATTTCGCTTGAAATTTTGGTACAGACGCCCCGAAATAATTTCCATCTGCTGTACTTACACATTTGTTTGCTATTTCAAGAAGCTTGAATAATATTTAACACGGACGAAGCGGAGGAAGAGTAAAATAATACTCTGAATATTTATTTTACTTCCAAATCTCTAATAAACGACGGTAATAAGTTGGTATCAAAGCCAATAATTCGACGAAAATGTTAGTTATAGTTCATTACTATATCATCTACATTTTTTTAAATAATGTGTTTTTTTCTTGCTCTTATTCCCTACACTTGTTTATGGCGCTTGGTTTTAAGTATGCCAATGGTGTGAATCCAAAGAGTATATGTTTGTAGATGTGTCATTTTAATATGTTACTTTTAAATGGAGAACAGAGGAATGTCAACGTCTTGTGTTTCGTGTACCTTCCGTTCACGCGCCCTCTTCGCACTCACTACTCGTAGCCTCCTCATCCGGTGACGCTGCATCTTTTCGCTGCGTAGGCGTACGTAACAAATGTGTCCACCGCTCCTTTTGTCGGATGTTCTTCTTAACTTGAGCATGCTGTGTGTCATATTTATATGTTTGATGCGTCAGGATGTTATTTTATATTATTTCTTATCGTTTGAAGAATTAAATTGGTTACGTGTTATTTTTTGTCTTGAATGTAACGTGTGATGAAAAATCTTTTTGCTTATTTTTCATGTTTTTTTAAACTGTAACGCATCATAGCAGTTTCAATCATTAAAAATTATTATTGTAAATAATATATTTTAACACTTACGGGATTCTTTGACGAGATAGATAAGGAGCGTTACGAAATAACAGGAAGAAAATAAAACAAACAGTATCACCTATTTAACCGATATTAATCACAGATGTGATTAATGTTTATTAATATAATTTTGCAATTTCAAATTGCAAAAAAATTAACTCTTTAGATTTGAATTAATTTATATAAGAATATTGATGGTTTGCTGGCTTTGTTCTCTCGTTAATAATATCCTAATATCTTTATATTTATTCATAAATATATCTTTTCAAATAGAATATAAATCTTACTGATCTTATCTCCCCCCAAAAAACGAAACAACCAAATTTGTATATTAGAGATTCTTTTATATAAATGATAGTAAAAGTATTTCTTTAATAAACTTTTCGAATAGAGTAAAATGAGAACAACTGAAATATAGAGTAACATGTTAAAATCAACCCTCTCCTAATACAATGATTTAATATCGCTCTCTAGTGCAGACTGAGAAACGTATATGACGATGTGTGCGCAATGGTTTTGCATTTTACTAGTTCTCTATACGTACAGTACAGTACATTAAGTTTTGTACTGAACGAACATTACGTTCGCAAAGTTTAGAAAAATTTGTATTGCTTAATTTTTCCGTGCTCATCGACGTGTCAAGACAGTAAAATAAAATGAGTTGCAATGAAGTCTCAATCGCTTGTTTATTCATAATAACCTGATAAAATTGTAGACTCTTATTGAACGAAAATCCTGTTTTTCACGGGAACATCAGATGAATCGGCCGCACGTGTAACCGACCTCGGTCTTGGGTCCGGACAAGACCGGTTAAGAGAGGTCTACTATATCTCTGAGATGTATCAATTCAATCAGAAAAAAAATCAGTTTCTATATCACCAATTTCTATATTGCCAAAATTCTTTGAGGTGAGGGTTCTGAAGTACTATATTGACATAGAACAATGGTGTGAGACGGGGTGGTTCCTACCCCTTTCTTCATCGTTCTCATTCCACCCCTTCCTGATCGTCAACTTTGAGTTGTTCCTCGCATCATGTACGAAAGAGAAACTGGAATATGAATAAAGAATAAGACTTGACTTATTCAATCATAAGTAAACAAATAAAAACTTGTAGAAAACTTAGAAATTTTAGCCATTTTCTCCAGTATGTAATGGCAAGGTTAAGAAGATAATTGAAATTAAAGTTACATCTTGAAATCTATACTTTTCGAAAAAAAAACATTATACATAAAAAAAATTAAAATTCTACATCACCAATAAATCGCTTTATAAGAAACAAGATAAAAATGACATTTAACGTTATAAAATCGAGATAAAAATATTGTTCACGTTAAGGTTTTCGTTGACAGAATAGTTAATAGAATAGCGACAAAAATAATCATTTACAGTTCTCATCGACTTATTATTTACTAGTTTGTTTGCCTTTGCTTTCAAGAAATTTAGGTTTCTGTTCACGGCATCTATAAATGTTTCGTCCTCCATTTTCGTACTTCCACACAATTATATGTAGCACGAGAAGTTAGACCAATGAAGTTATTGGATATTTTGTATTTAAATCCTGGCCCGGGTTTTTCTCCGTTTTTCCTTCGGGTAGAGGCGGATTTATTATGCAGGTTTTCTAGGCTTTGTCTTTGGGCGTGTTTATTGTAACAATACATCGTGAATTTAGTGTTTTTTTTCAACTCTTATGATTTTTAAACACTATACTCAGAATAATCTATAGTTCGATAATAACTTGTACATGTAAATTTACAAACATATTTGCGTTAAATTACAANAACTTTTTATCTTATCTAGGAATTTTTGCTGAATTTTTTGAATCCGCCTCTGCCTTAGGGCCCTTGATCGGAATTGATGGGATGGTCCCTTGTTTGCTTTAAGAGAGTAAATTAGTTTTTTTTCCCTCCACGTGGTCATACGCAGTTTGTACTGTTTTTTGACAATAAATTTATTATTTATCAAAAAAAATAATTAATTTTTATGCGTTAACTTTGAAAATTGCTACGAACTAAAGAGTGAAGAATTTCAATACACATAAATACACTTAATGAAGCATTTTTTTTAAAAACAATATTCCTATTAACTTTCATCATTATATTTTCATCTTCATGAAAACCATAATATCACACGTAGCAGACCCCACCGTCTACGGAAGCGCCGTACGTTAACCGCTTTATGGGCGCCCAGTTATGATCTGGATCGATGCGAACTCGGAATGGAAAAGAAGAATGCGAGGGAATAAACGACCCTTATAATGGAGGAATGAGGATCATATTTTCCTTGTAATCGCTTCCAAAGACATATTTCTGAGGAAAAGCTGCTCCCACTCGAACGCTCCCACTTGTCGCAACTTCGTCCATCTCCTGCTCGGTTTGCATTCCACAACTTCGTATCTGGGAGCGCAATGTGCGCGAGTAAGGAATGGAGGACATTAATTCAGCTTTCGGAGATAGAAGAAGGAGAAAAATGGGTAATAGATCCCAGTGTAGATGTCCCACAAACTTATCAACACAGGTGAAGACATTAATTAGAAATACAAAGAAATTGAGAACTCCTTATTTCAAATATATGGAACAATCGATACCAATAAAAGTTAATTATTTGGTCTGGCTCTTTCAAAGGACTCTTCTAAAGGATTACAGCAATTAAAACAAAGTATGGTGGTTAATATTAATGAATTACAAGAGCAGAGAAATAATTTAAACTGACTGCTAATCAGTAGATGAGAATTTCCACGCGTATGACTGTGAAGCTTATTAATGCGTCCGCCAGAGTTCAGTTGCGTTGGGATCTATTGAACGTGAATTATCGACGTGATCGAATCGTAGAGGCGTTATATGAACTGATAGAAATGAAAAGCAACAAAATTTTTGCGACCCCACCGGGAATTGAACCCGGGATGATTCGGTGATTAGCAAAGCACGTTAAAACCGTGGCCACGGAGGGGCTTTAAACACACATAAATGATTGAAACACTTTTAATTCATGCAAAATGATATCAAATTACTAGATAACTAATCAAAAATTATTATTATAATACTAAAATACTTTTAAAAAACGTAAAAAGGAAAATAATAGTCGTATTTCTAAATGTGTTTCACATTTTATTATACACAAAACGCACGAAACGAGGGAAAGGGCCGCACAAATTAAATTTCAATTCCTTTCTTCTTCTCTTTAATTTTAGATTAGTAAAATTATATTCAACTTCCTCTTTGTATGTAACAACAAATTCCTGCTTTTCTCTTTGTATTTGTATGGAATGCTACATTGATAAGAAGGCAAAACATGCCACTTGCGGGTATCCACTAAATGTTCTCGAACAATAACACTTTTCCAGAAATTTATTAGACATGTAAAATGCGATTAATGAAGAGAAGAAACCCATAATGAAAGGGTGGAAATCTTATCTCTGCCACCATAACTTGTAACTTTAAAATGATATCACTTTTAAGACAGTCTGTATCTTCAGAACTTCTAAATTACTTCGAAAAATTGCTTAAGTGACGAGAATGGATGAGACATTCCACAAGGCTGGCTCAGAACAATTTTTCTCATTAAATATGAATTGGTACCTCGCAGAAAGAAGCATTCAATCTTCATTAAGAGCAAAAGGTGAGACTTTCAAAGTACTTTGGAACAAGTAAACAGGAATCAATACCTTCCTTGGCGTCCCCTAACTCCGTAGCAAGTGCTTTCCGATTACCGACTTGCCGGAGTGTAGGTTTAACCAACTCAGCTCCGACACGCATGAGGGAGAATTGGCCCAGGAATATTCCAATGTTTCTTTCAGGGGTGGAAATTTGTTCCTCTCACAACACAACAGGTAATAAACGGAACATATTTTCAAGTTAGAACGCTTTTATGAAATATTTCGTTTTCCGTAAGTGCTTTAGCAAACGTAATTTTATCCCCCCAGGGGACTTACATCTAGTGAGTACGTGTTTGGCGAACACGGGGCCCCGAGCTGAGTCTGGCATTACTTCCACTTACTTGTGCAATGCTCCTTCCTTTCTCTTTCCTGACCTCCCTTGGTCACCTCTTGTTCTTTTCGATACCGACGCTATTAAGGCTAGGGTATCTTTTAGTTTCCTCGTTTCTCTCATTTTTTGTCCTATCCCTCATTTTTTGTCCCCCCTTATTCTTTGTCCCCCCTCATGTTATGTGCCCCTCTCATTTTAGTCCCCCCTCCATTTGATGTATGTTGTGAGATATGTTTTCGTGTGTTGTAGATCAGGAGGGGTTTTTAGTGGGTAGGGTTGAATCATTCGACGAGTCATGTTGGCTCTCCCTAGTGCGTAACTGCATTTTCCCTACCTGTACTGAATGTTAGGGCTCTAATGACCTTTGATGTCGACATGAGCCGTAAAACCCCACAAAAAAACGTAATTTTATGCCATCAATCTGTGATTCTATTTATTTATTTATTTATTTTTATTCTAATACTTCCAGTTACAAATGAATACATTAGAATTCATCTTAACGAGTCTGGTCGGGACAGAGACCCTGGCCGGTTACCCACTTTGCCGGTTAACCCTAGGTTATCCTGAAAAATCTACTTCCGCTCAAAGAGAGCTTACACATTCATCGGGTTATCAGGATTAAAGAAGCAAGAGAGACGTTATTGCAACTCATTTTTTTATTGTACTGTACGTACACACACACAATCACGAAAAAACTGACTCATAGAAAAATTGACTGAAGTAAGATCAATCTTGCAAATTCCTCCCCCAACCCCGTTCTGTCCCACTCAACACAAACACATTGCACACCCCTCTCTAGTCTCCAGCAAAGACCTGTCTAACCAATGTTTGAGTCACTACCTGCCAGTTCCAAGAGACACGTCGGTTAATCCAAGAACCTGTCGATCAAAGGATTGGTTATGAGGAGTTCTACTGTGCAGCCAATTCTGATGGACATTACATTAAAAGGTTATAAGTGAAAGTTTTGTGAGATCCTACCTATGTAAGCTTAGTCAACCTAAAATTTATGTGTAAATGTATGCGCTTGAGTGTCTATCAGCATTGAAATATGAACCGAGAAGATTCAACCTGCACTACTGTTTTCTATGATAAAATGTGTGCTGCAAACGTTTTCAATTGTAGTACAACATTGTCTTAATAAATTATAAATTAAAATTAACGAATTAATTGATGATAAAGTTAATAAAATATGGAGAACGATATGTCAGCTTATAACTCATGTGGGATTACAGAGGCTGCTGGCTGCACTACCGTGCGCCTCCCCGAGGCGGGTGATTTATAAATGATGATGATGATGAGGAGGAATGAAAGGTTGGGAACAGCACGAGGACAGTTGCCACTAACCTACTTCATCCATCGCTACTAATCCATACTAATATATAAACGACGCGTAACGCGAAAGACAATGTGTCTGTCTGTTTGTTACTTAATCGCGATTAAACCACTGAACCGATCGTGATGAAATTTACCAAGGATATAGTTAAGATGACCAAGATTAACATAGGCTAATTTTTATCTTAAAAAATGCGTGAAAATAAACATAAAAAATGATTTTGAACATAAATGTCGATGAAATCGAGAAAAAAGAGTGGTATATTTGCTTACGCTGCCTAAACGGTTAGAGATGGGTGACAACTATGAATGGTAAAATTGTTCGTCTCAAAGAGTTCTACCAAAAATATCCGCGACAGTATATATCTACAAAGGTGTAAAAAAATAGTTATTAGAAATAGGAGTGTTAAAATACGTAAATTTAAGAGATTAATTTCTGAAGGAAAAAATCAATCATCATCAAATTTAATGAATTATTTGCTTAGTGCATTTAACGAAGACTAAAACATCTTTAAACCGTAAAATTTAGACTCATGGAATAGACTTTACATGCGTTTTAATGAAATGGTGCAGCCGCATTGGCGGCGTTCTGCCTTGTCTCGGAAGCGAAAATACGACCTGAGAGTGAGTTCTTTGACCTAGAAAGTAAAAAAAAAAAAATTGCAACAATAAAACTCTATTTGGGTATGAACCAGAGTCAGCGGAGTTAGGAGACAGAAAGAAAACAACGTAGCTTTTCACATTAATGTCTCAGTTCACATAGCTGTGGCAATTGCAAAGAGAACCTTCCTTCTTCTATCCACCTCCCACTATCACTGACGGGGAATTACAGCCGTCGTAACAAAACGATCTTTCGTCATCTCATCAAGGCTTACTGATTCTAATTCGAAGGCTATGGACATTTTAATTCGAAAAGATTTATTCGCGACAACGATATTTGTCTGTGTGCAAAAGATGTAGAGGATACTACACATGAAGGTGAAGTGACAGAGGAGGAAAGATAAGTGTGCTAGGATATGCACATTGAGGAGGCGGAATGATTGAGAATTATTCATCAAGACGAAGGGATTGTGCATTGAGTTCACGGAATATCTAAATAAGATACTGTCAATAAGGGCGCAAGAGAAAACGGTCAGTGAAAGTTCCACTACGTCGCGTGGAAGAGACGGAAACATCAGAAGAACGAGATAATAGATTAGAGAAGAGTGTAAGGAGAATGAAGTAAAATTTGAGGAAAAGTATAAAAAGAGTAAAAAGAAAAAAAAAAGATGGCACCAAAACCCACGTAATGCTCAGATGGCCGAGAATAAAAAATAAAAACCACTAACTCTTAATGTCACTAACAACTCCTACTAATACCTCAACGTGGACCAAGTTGTTGGTTAACCCATCCTTTAACAATAACACAATTACCCATCTCCTACCTCCTATCGCTCCATGTAGATACGCTTCAATCGCAGGCCGCGTTTCCCATTTACAATAATACATTTTAAAAAAAACTGCGTCATAGATCGGTCTCCTTATTTGAAACAATAACATTTTTAAAATCATGGTTTTCATTTGACTCTCCTCTTTCAATGGTTCATACTTATCCTTTTCGGAGCGCGTTGGTTGCTATGGGATTTCGTCTTTAAGTGTCACAATATTCCAGGAAAACCACTTCTTTCTTCGAGTGTCTCGCAAACACAAACAAAGTGCAATGCGTCAAAGTAGGCCAGCACGGAATAAAAGAAATCCTCCTTTTTTCATTAATAAAATTATTTCTTTTGCGTCAAGATATTCTTCGTCACAGAGAATGTTTTATGTACAGCAAACAAAAGAGATTTGTAATTAAAAAGCAACATCTTCTTCTCTCTAATTAAAGAATCCTGCTTTTAAAAAATGTAAAAAAAAAGTTTTATTTCATATTTTGAGATAAATTACATTTACGTGACAATCGCACTTCCAAGAGGCCTTTATACAATCAATGAAAAGAAAATATGAAATATTGGAAACTCATTTTTGAGAGAGAAAAAAACACGATTCCTTGCAAAAGAAAAAGCAAAAAGAACGGAAGAAAATGGTGTGTACATTGAAATTTTACTACACAAATAAACTACACTGACTTAGCTATAATTTGTGTTGATTCATATTTGGAATCTCTTTAGTCCGATTCCAATGACTACATAGTCTATCCAACATATTCATTAAACTTCATCTTACCCTCGAAATCTGGATTTGAAACAGAAGCATCAATCTTGCTACATCATTCTTTACCTGTAAAGAAGAAAATTTGTATTAATAATTAAATAAAGAATTGATTTTAATATAACAAACTGTAATTAATTTTTAGCTATAAGAGGTAGATCAAAATGACAGACAATTAAAAATGTAATGGTACATCATCTATTTCCTCGTCGTTTTATGATGTTAAGATACAACGTCAAGGTATATACGAAGTCCAAGTAAACCTAAAACTGGCCTCAAACTCCGGAGATACTAGGTACTCAATTTAAAGCATGCCGAATGGGCACGACCCTTCAGGAATGGCTTTATGACCATTGAGATGTGACTCCTAAATGCATTTATCATCTTTCAAATTCGTAATGATAAGTTGCTTTATCCAGTGAAGTGTAGACTTCAAGACACAAGAGAATAATGCTATTGTTTGCTTCACATTTGGTTAGAGCTGCAATCCCAAAAGTGATACTCAGCAAACATAGGTTAGCTCAAGTAGTGCAACACTTTAGAGGCACATACGACAGCCACACGTGTCTCCAATTAAGGTAGTACAAGGCGTAGGCAGAATTAAGTAACTAAAATATCTCAAATCGACGTAAATAAACAGAGAAACACGAACTTATTGTGATTTCAACTTGAAAAACAACATAACCTCAATTAACATTGCGTCTTACGGAGAAAACATTTATTTTGAAGAAAAGATCAACTTTTAAATACCGAAATTGATTGAAGTTTACTTTGATTTGTAGGAAATGTTCTGTAGTATTTTTTACTTCGCTTCTATCTATAGGTCACCGAACATCTGATAAACCGAATAAATGATTTCACTTTTCCCGAGGTAGAGATGCATAAATAACAAAACAGTGTCGCTCCGCCGCCATCTTTTGTACTTTATGCTTCTCTCGTGCTTCATTTCAAACGAGACAATTGAGTTCCTGAATATTGTTTGTACTTTAATATTATTAACTGATTGACAGAAATCAAATCAAGTTTTTTCATCATTATAATTCATAATGTAGTGTTATTAAACAATTACAAAAAAATAAGGAAAACAATTATACTTCTCAGTGTATTGATTTAGGGGTTGGTCGCACCTTGAAAGACTTGTATCTAAACGTATGAACGCGATGCCCGGTCACCTTCATTTCGCAATAACAATGAGAGGAGCTTTTCAACCAGAGTACATATTGATGCAACAATTTTCTTATTTATATCACTACTTTCGGATACATTGGTCCCTTGAGGTCTTAACATACCAGAATCATCATTTTTTTATCGAAAAATGTTGGGTTATTGTGATTTCGAAAACTACCTCCTGATAGGAGAGCTTTCAGCACGAGAACGTCTGCATCTATCTCAATAACGGTTTGAACCTTTTTTGTAGGACATTCAACGAGGATTATTTTTGCATGCAAATATTTTTCTAAAAAACCTAACCGTTTTATGACGAAACGGTATAAACTGCAAAGTAGCACCTTAGGGATGGCTTCTAAAGAATTTTATTGCCGCCAGGCGGTCAGTTTTGTACTACTCCCCGTCGCATGATGTGTGTTTTGTGGGTGACTCTCTTCGCATTGGGTTCCCGTAGCACTGCCTCCGGTTTGTAATGTCGCAAACAAGACATAAACACCCAAGAAAGAAATATGCAGAAACGATCAACGACATACATTAACACATAAGAAACTGAGTTCAAATCAACACTTATAATACTCTGTACTATTTTTATAATTTGTGAAGTGTAAATCATTATTACTTAATGGTAAAGCTGAAAATGCTATCAATATTGGTTCAATAATTAATAATAATACAAATAAATTTATTGTCAAAAAACAGTACAAACTGCGTATGACCACGTGGAGGACAATAAACTAATTTACTCTCCGGAAGCAAGCAAGGGACCATCCCATCAATTCCCATCAAGGGCCCTAAGGCAGAGGCGGATTCAAAAATAATTCAGCAAAAGTTCCTAGATAAGATAAAAAGTTAGTTGCGAGTTATAATACTAATAGAATGTCAATATGTTTGTAATTTAACGCAAATATGTTTGTAAATTTACATGTACAAGTTATTATCGAAGTATAGATAATTATAACACGCCCCTAGACAAAGCCTAGAGAACCTGTGTAAGAAATCCGCCTCTACCCAAAAGAAAAACGGAGAAAAACCCGGTTTGCCAGGATGGGTTTTTAATTGAATTCCAGTTTGTAAAGAAACGTCGGTAATTCTTCAGTTTGATTGATTTTTTTTATTGGAATTTTTCGTGAAGAATAAGTACAAAGAAAATGTCTAAGGAGAAAACATCGATACGTTTCAGTTTCAGTTCGTTCACAGACGTCGCACAGTTCGTTCAGCGAAGAGTCCGATTCCCCTCTCGTCGTCGTTTCTCCGCCTCCCCTCTTCTGCGCGTTGTGGCGCCGGCTGTCAAAACTCCGCAACTCCCTCCTTCCTTCGAAGCAATCGATGCGTCACGAGAAGCAACTTCCCCCGAACGGAAGCAAAAGCGTCCTCCACTCACAGAGTGTGGATGCGACGTTCGGCCATTAAAAGTTCCTCAAGTTATTACGCGGTTCTCAACTATCTTTACTAGGAGAGTCTTCAATCAAATTTAAACCGCTTCAATTTTTTTAAATTGTAGTGTTACTGTAAATGGGAAATGTAGCCCCGTCCTGGCCCGGGTTTTTCTCCGTTTTTCCTTCGGGTAGAGGCGGATTTCTTATACAGGTTCTCTAGGCTTTGTCTAGGGGCAAAGTGTTTATTGTAACAATAAATCGTGAATTTAGTGNACACTATACTCAGAATAATCTATAGTTCGATAATAACTTGAACATGTAAATTTACAAACATATTTGCGTTAAATTACAAACATATTGACATTATATATGTATTATAACTCGCAGCTAACCTTTTATCTTATCTAGGAACTTATGCTGAAATTTTGAATCCGCCGCTGCCTTAGGGCCCTTGATCGGAATTGATGGGATGATTGTCCCTTGCTTGCTTCCGGAGAGTAAATTAGTTTATTGTCCTCCACGTGGTCATACGCAGTTTGTACTGTTTTTGACAATAAATTTATTATTATTAGCGTGCTATTGAAGCTTATCTACATGGAGCGATAGAAGTTAGGAGTTGAGTGGTAGGGCATTGTTAGTAGGTGGGCCGCTTAGCTGACTTTACCAGCAACTTGGCCCACGTGGAGGGGTTAGTAGAACATGGGGTTAATAGTTAGAGTTATTGATACTAGGATAGAAGAAGGAGGATTCACTTTTCAGTAATCACAGCTATATAAACTGGGACATTAATGTAAAAAGTTACAAATTATTTCTGGCCCCATCAAGAATCGAACCCGGTATGTCTTGGTGATGAGTGACAACACTGGCACTTGAGCCACGGGTGAGGCGCACATCAATTACAAGACACGCACGGCTCTAGTTATCAATGATCCAAACTCTGCATTCGACACTTGACAAGACAATTACAGAAACTAACTACTTTAACCAATACATCTGTCATTTTTTATCAATGTGTATATTTAAATATACTTGTGATAGATGTATACATTAAGAATTTAAGAAAACATGTGTTACGTACATGCTATTTCACGTCAGGTGTCAGATTTCGGTACTCCGAACTATTTTGCTACTCACATTATTGTCATACAAAATTAAAAATTACAATTCTATCCCTTTAGGAGACGTTTTCCAAATTGGTTTCTGATCACCATGTGAAGTGTCTTTTTTACATAAAAGTGATAACAATTCTAGACCACGTGCATCGATTGAAAGCAGATACACTTCTACAAATATGAAATTGACTCATCCTCTTAGTCACGATCGCGGCGCACAGACGGACAGAATTCTCACAAAAAACTTCTCCGGTATCAGAGAACATTCCATCAAATTTCCACGATCTAAAAGAATCACTATTACAAATATTTCTGAACGTATGTAAGAAGAAAACGGTGATAAGAAAATGATTTATTAGCAAGTTGTAAGATTCATATTTGCGATTGAAAATATATGATTACTTTTGCGTAGTAACATTTTCGATTTTAAAAAGAATAAAAAAAAAATTACGAACTGGAATGTTGGATTTGGGCACAACGTACAAAACATTTGGGAATTACATCGTTTCACTAAAGAAGTTCACTATATTTTTAAAAAGACTTTGTTTTCTATGTTCTTGTCAATTTAACCAAATAAATTGACACAATAATAGGCAATTGGAAAATATTCGTCCTTCATCGTTTCCAAACACGAAGGAATTTAATAGCGTTTCCCTCCAAGGAAAAAGAATGTGGCCACAAGAGAAGAATCGATTTCACTCGATATCACCTCAGTCGATTCGATATCGAAGAACAAAAGCTGATCTACGTGACGAACAAGAGACGCGCCATTTCCAAGGAGAAGCGAAGCCACACATTCTTTCACGGTAATTATGAAGCGCTGAACAATATATTGCGCAAAGATATGCTCCGATGGACAGGGGCTTTGAATCAGGCGCGGATACAACGGTAGGGTCAAGGGGGTCATGACCCCCTCCCCCTAAAAACCCACAGACTATGAGTTTCTAGTCGCGCAAAAGCGTTTATGTTTTTCTAGAAGTTTGACTCATTTCAACGATTTTTAATCAGTAATCACTACTGCAGTATATTCGAAGAGACGATTTAGCATCGCACAACGTGCCACACACAGTTCGACAAAGTTGTAGTGTCGGCGATGGTTGTGCCGTTATGGTTGTGAGAGTGGGTGTCGATGTGAATGACAGATGATACGCTCATGAGAAGAGAGTCGTCTTGGGAGGTCTACGAGTTATGAACGGCGGTTGTGTACACCCACGGAGCACCCTTACCTCAAGTATCAATTTAAGAATTATTCTGTTAGACGAAAAATAATATACTGTATCAAATCGAAACAACATGGAGCATAATTTTATGATCAAAATTCATTTATAGACATATATGAAACTTATGCAAATTCTCCGACTTCTAGTATACTATTATCCCCTAAACCAGGTTCCAGCCACGAATTCTCCGCTCTCCCAGGGTCTCTGCAAATCTCACAACGAAATATCAACTTGCAATTATTCAGCCTTCTCAATCTTCCTCTCACAGGTCAACACATGTTTGCATAACTCTTACGCATTGAGGCGATATCAAGAATATTTCTCATTCATCCAAATACATCGAAACATTTTTAGTACAATCGGATGGGGTTTCTATCGGATAGGACTCTCGTATATAATTCATTGGACCGATTTTCTATTAGAAGAGGTTTTTCATAAGATTTTTATGTTTCTTTGCTGCTCTATTGCTCGCACGAAAAATCCGATCAAAATTCGTGATTTAAAAAATGTATAAAGATACGCATTGAAAGAGTACTTAATCTCCTCTCTTCCTGAATAAAGTTTCTGAGCTTATACATTACTATTTAAAAATAACAACGTTTAACTGCTGTTTGAACGGAAACATTAGATACAATCTGTGGGCCATTCCGAATTTCATGTTTCGTCCAGAGACAATAATATGTCATCACATTAAGAATAAATTGAAGCTTCATTCGTTAGAACGATATTTTAATTTAAAACTCATACTTCAACATTTATAGACCATTTTTCAGGCTGCGTTAGTGAATTGGAATATTGTTATCAATAACTGATTTTTTTAGTCATATAATATTTTCTAGGATATTTAAGTGACAACCCTTCTATTAAATTGCAAATAAGAAGATTAGGTTTTCAATTTTATTTTCATGTTAGGGGACTTTTGAATATTTATTGTTTAATTGTATTTTTGCCTATTCGGCGAAAGCCAATGTCTCTGGAATTAACGACGCTTTCAAATTACGGATTCACTAGAGAGGGACATTCCCAGTCGTACACAGCACTTGTACTTCATTTTTCAAAACCCGCAGCTTCAGCATCATCTTTCACCAGTAATTTTGTTCTTTACTTGAAATATTTAATGTTTCTGTACCTTAAAAATGTGAAAAAAGTTTTGGCATCTTTCATCGGAATAAATGTTTTGCGTCTTCCTCTGTCACACAAAATTTTAAAATAAATCGAAAGTGGGGTGTTACTGTACCGAACCGCATATTAATCAACACTTAGATGACCTAAACTTACAATTTGGTTTAGAATCTTAAAATTTTTTGGGGATGTTCTTTGGAACGTACTATGCCCAACGTATGCCCATATGGTCCTTTGCTTTGACCCCCCTAAAATATTAGTCCGTATCCGCCCCTGCTTTCAATCACACTTGAAGCGTAACATTGGCATTTGTTTCTATGTCTTTACGTAAGAGAAAGCAAGTTTCCGTTCACGGATTACAAACATGAAATAATAAAGATTTTTCAAAATTCAACTTTTGTGAGAAACCACAAAACGGATTTTAGTTTTGTAAATAGATCCATAAGAAAAATCGCCATGAACGTAGAAAACAAACTATTCAAAATAATATCAAATCGTAATTATACAAGTAAATTTTTTAGCAAACTTCTTTCGACAGAAAATTTTTTAGTGTGTTCTCCAGGAACGGAGTACGGTAAGAACTTTAATACGGATCTCACTTTTGGAATAACGATTGTTTCTGCTGAAAGTTACACGAATCTGATGTATCTAGAGCAAAGATAGAACCCGTCCTCCGCCTTGTCTTGCCAATCCCCGCGCAGGGGACCTTTTTCAAAAGGACGATAAGCGAGTAAATATTTGCATAATTTTCAGTACAATCAACGTCACTTAAAAAAATAATAATAAAAACCCTATTGTCCAGCCCTGCTCTTCCAACTCGCTACACAATTGGAGTGAAGTAATTGGCAAGGCGAGATTGTCTAAGGTACCGAACCGGCACTTGTCTGGAGAAGGTGCTGAGAAGAACCTCACTCAGTTGGGTAGAGAGTGGGGGGAACGATCACGCGCTGATCCGGTCAGCATTACGCCATTTCTGTCACGGAATAACGAAGGCGAACCCTGCATCCCATTTCAAAAAGATACTATATTCATCTCATAACGCGCTCTGTGCGACATATGCACTGTTGGTGCTCGACGGCAAAATGATTCTTCATTCACGAAAGAGGGATATTCAGAGTCTCATGTTCTTTAATGTAACCAAATCATGCACAAACGCATTCCTGATGTGTGTACCTGCTCTACATCACATGAATTTTCACACTTCTGGGTCTGTGTCCGTGTAACGCTTGAGCAGGGTCTCTCGAGCACTGTTTGACGGACTTGTGAATTCCTTTCCTACACAAATGTTGTTGAATATTGAACACTGAAGTACTCTGCAGTTTGGAAAAATTCCACAAACAGCGACACCATAATTACGTAATTCAAGGAGCGTTCCACTCTTCGTCGCGCGTCGTGTAAAAATTCACACGAGGAAAAAAACAACAACTTTTGTTGAAAACATGTTCAACAATGTTTGTACTGTGTCATAATTTTTAAGAGTAAGTGTAAAAACTTTCGGAATATACTTTCAATAATTCGTTTTAAAAAGACATGTAAGGTAAGGTAAGACATTCTAGAATTGTTATAGAAGAATAAAATACACCCAGGTAAAAAAGATCCCAAAACCAAGAAATTGTTTTTGTAGATTAATCATGTTACATCGAATGAAAATGGGAGACGGGACCGGGATTCGAACCCGGGACCTTGAGCTCTACGCGCTCATGCGCCTACCAACTGCGCCATTCCGTTCGCCTCTCGGGCCCGTCTACCATTCTCATTCAACTACGAGACCACCTCAGAGGTCTTTGGGTTTCACAACTTGAATGAGAATGGTAGACGGGCCCGAGAGGCGAACGGGATGGCGCAGTTGGTAGGCGCATGAGCGCGTAGAGCTCAAGGTCCCGGGTTCGAATCCCGGTCCTGTCTCCCATTTTCATTCGACGTAACATGATTAATCTGTTCCCTGGCGGTGAGGTTCACCGCAATCTAAGAGATTTCTATGTTTTTGTAGAGTAATGAAAAGTTCACGATTACAGATTAATGTAAGCACGAGAACAGTCATTTCAAATGTGAAATGCTGGTACGTTAATAACCAGTGTAACCGCCAGAGTTTTGAACTCAAGCATGTATTGTGTCGAACAAGTGCCGAATTGGAGTTTTATAATGTCTGTTGCACTTGGTCGGTTAATGCTGATGACGCTGGAGTTGTCGTCCAATGATGTCCCATACGTGCTCGATAGGAGAAAGATGTGGTGATCTGGTGATGCCATGGCAACATGTCGACACTCTGTAGAGCACGTTGGGTTGCAACAGCGGTATGAGGGCGAGCGTTACCCTGTTGGAAAACACCTCCTTGACTGCTGTTCATGAATTGCAGCACAAGTTGAATCACCTGACTCACGTATAAATTTCTAGTCGTGGGTGCGTGGGATGACCACGAGAGCGCTGCTGCTATCAGAGGAAATTGTCCCCAGACCATAACTCCAGGTGCAGGTCCAGTGTGTCTAAACAGGTTGGTTGCAGGCGCTCACCTGACCAACACACGAGACCTTCACTGACCTTCACTGGCGTAATCGACTATCATCAGAAAACACAACATCTCCTTGACACCACGAACGGCAGTGGCTTGGAGTTAGTAGAATGCACACGCTACAGGGCGTCAGGCTCGGAGCTGTACTTCAAGTAACCGATTTGTAACCGTTCGTTGTGTCACTGTAGTGCCAACTGCAGCTCGAATTTCTGCTGCTGACGCAGTACGATGCGTCACAGTCATACGCCGAACGCGGCGTTCCTCCTGCTCAATAGTGGCACGTGGTCTCCCGGAACCCAGGTCTTCTTGAGTCAGTACCTTCTTCCCTTTTGACGTCGATGTGATCCCGCCACGTGGAGGGGTAAGCGCTAGTTAGTTACTGATAGAAGAAGAAGGGGGTGGGTACGTTTTGCAATATAGTCACTGCTATTGCAAACTGGGGCATTAATGCGAAAAGCTACAAAAAAAATTTCTGACCTCGTCGGGAATTGAATCCTGTGTTTTAAATAATCTCCAGAAAGTGAAAGCACAGAGAGCAGTATAATATTGATCGAATATATGGATGCTATTCACCACTTTAAAAGGGGATAATGATTTTGCAAATAATCTCTCGCGCGTTACCAACGTTTACAGAAAAAAATTAACACTAATCCTCAGAGCAGAATTAAATTAATTTCCTCGAGCGAATGCTTACTTTATAAATGATACAGTAAAATACTTTTGCAAAAATCCAAAACCAAAGAAGAGTCGTGTAATAACTCAAACATAATAAATCTCACAGTTGACGCAAGGTCTGCTTTCGTAAACGCTTGCCATGAATCCAGAGCTGTGAATTATACAGAACGTCGCGTTCGTAACGTCTCATACGATAAGGGTAAAGTGACAAACATTTCTTCAGACGAAATGAAAGGAAAACTGTGCGAGAAGTTGAGACTGAGGGTAGCAAAAGAAGGGATGTTGGGGGGTGGCGGGGGAACGCGCACAGATAAATCACGTGCTCTAGACACCCAGCTGTTACGAGGAGGGAGTGTGTGCGAAGAAATCATATCTAGCAAAGTTCCGGGTGTATTATTACCGTACCATAAATGAAAATATGATTCTGACATAAATGCACTGACTTGGGAGCTGAGGGGTGAACCTACGTGAATCAAATTCTGAAGGAGTGGCTCTGATACGGGTCTTGACGAATAAATTGAATCCTGGACCGGATATTTCTCCGGTTTTCCTTTGGGCAGAGGTGGGTTTTATATACAGGCTCTCGCCTAGGGATAAGTGGCTGTTTATATTGTAATTAATCTCAAATTTAGAGTTATTTTAAGAGTTACTATTCATCAACAATATATTCTGAATGATATATAGTTGAATAATAATATGTACTTGTGAACAAACTTTTTTGTGTTTTATTAAATACAATATTTGTTGGTATTGTGTTAATTTTATAACACGTACCGATCTATTTTTATGGATAGGAGTGCGCTGAAATAACAAATACATCTCTGCCCTTAGGACCCTTGATCGGAATTGATGGAATACGTCCCTTGCTCGCTTCTGGAGAGTAAATTAGTTTATTGTCCTCCACGTGGTCATACGCAGTTTGTACTGTTTTTTGACAATAAATTTACATTTACGAACTTCTTCTCGTCACGAATAAGCAAAATACAAAAGTACAAAAATAAAGCAAATATCAGAGTAGGTGTCAAAGAGGACAAAATCACATCGCCGTACGGAATCGGTGAGGAAAAGGATGAAGCCGAAGGACTGCGATGTTAGACGAGAGCCGCTAATTTATGGGAGCGAGTCTCAGTGACTGGGGACGGCAAAGCAGCGCAGCGGAAGGGAGAGCTGTGAGGATAGGATGGAGGATTTTCCCCGGGCTCCAAAGCGGCGGAGGCGGGGAAAAGCGCTCAATCACCCGAGCCCTCTGGCTGCCATTACTCACCCGGCAGCTGCTATCCTCCACCCGTCCGCCGCCACTATCCTCATTCATACGAACACGTCCTCGCAATTTGTGGAATGAGCGGACGTGGTCGTCTTGTCCTCAAGTATGTTGGAGTCGGCTGAGGATTACGGAGTGACAGCTTTGCGTTCCTTCCGACATGAAATGGTGAGGACGTCAGGGAATCGTTTGCTCTTCTTGGTATCGCATATTTCTCACAAAAGAACGTATACTGAGTGCTAAGCGAGCAATACATGAATCATCATTTACATTAATTCGCAAATATCTCAGAACATACAAAACAATTAACTTTTCTGCGGAACCGGATGGAGTAGATCACACGAATGAAGTATTAAAGTACTTCACAGCATTAAGAGATGTGTGGGGTGATTTCCTACCATTTTATCTTTCGCCTTTTCCTTTCCCAGTTAAATATTACATCAAGGAAAAGCGCTAGTTGACTCATTCGCGAAAGATGTTTAGTTGACTACTTGAGTCCTAACAAAAGGCAGCTCTGACGCGTCACACTTCTCTGGCATTTGCATACGAGTGACGTAATGCTCCCTCCATTGTATATAATATCATATATCATTCCTAACTCCTCTGATGTGCCCCTTTACATCGTTAATTCTAATTATGAAAGCGAGTGAAACTTGCCAGATGGGGAAAGTAGTATGTCATTTTATTCAGATAAAAAATAGTCTTGTTACAAAAAAAAGTAAACGTTCACATTATACTTTTTTACGTCCAAGGTTAAGAAACTATTTTCACGATATTTACTTAGTAGATGTAACTCTGGAAGAAACGGTGAACTAATGGGGAACCTTATTTCTCAGTGCGATCGACGTCTTGAACTTTGTTTGATTTTGATAAAAGATACATCTGTGAACATAAAACATAATCGAGTACAGTGCTGCCGTAAGAGAATAGCGGATGCGACGCAAACCAAACAACCACAATATCCACAGTCCGTTTCCCCCAACGGCGACGTTGTTTTCGAATTCAATTCAACAACACAAGAAACTGGAAATATAATTAATTAAAAATCGTATGTCCCTTATGTTTTAACAACATACCATTATCATCCCAGCAAAGTTGAGTTGTTTTATTTATTTTTCTTGGATCTTTAGTTTTAGTTATTCAATCACATAGAATTTGTATTCGTGGTATAATATTTATTCTTAGAGTTCCAAATTCTAATTCAAAATTCAAATTATCACATGAACAAGTTTCATTGATTTATTTAATTTTTTTCATAATCATTAATAATACAGATTCTATTTTGAAACGTATCATATCTCCGTGAGTGTATAGTTTTACANTATATATAACTATACACTATATGAAGTGTTTTGAAGAATAAGTTTTTCTAAAGTACATTCGTCGAATAAATGAGATGGTAAAGAAATACATCCATTAGAGAGGATCTGGCGATCACTTGCAGACACCAACGTCCGATGTTAGATATTGCCTTTCACAGAACTTACATAATTTTACACACGTAAATTTTTTTTCTTTACTACTTCAAACAAAACATCATTATAATCATAGAAAATTTTAGTGTCCTTAGAAATTCTGATGGATGTAAATCATAACATAAATTTTAACGTAGTTCATTCTACGTTATGACATAATTTATAAGTTATAGATCCATAAGTTATAACTCTCTTCTGAGTTATAATGAGTTTATCAAAAAAATTTATTGTCTCTTAGATTTTTTTATTTCCTTAGGAAGGTAAAGAAGCACGATTTTCCAGCGAACGATTTCAGGCGAACGATGTACTTCAAAAATTACAAGAATAATTCTTCCTAGCAAAGATAAAATTATAAAACTAACATATCTTATAAATAACACTCCCGGAAATACTGTGTAAACATTTCAATCGCCTCTATCTAACAATTTTGTTAAAAATATTTTCAAACTTGACCCTTCCCTGGAAAACACTAGAAATCGTGTTTTTTACCTTCCAAACACAATAAAAAATACTCAGAGATAAGTATAAATTTTCAAACTCATTCTGTATAACGCAGAATAAAATACGCTAAAAGATGTACAATTTGTTGTATTTCGATAGATCGGAAAATTGAACTGGAAGTTCAAACTCGGATTTATTGCTTTTTGAAACCGACAGTAGGAGTCCATGTTGGATAGCCCAACAATGTCCATTGGCCATCCTGGCCCGTGTTTTTCTCCGGTTTTCCTTCGGGTAGAGGTGGATTATTCATAGAGACTCGCTAGGCTCTTGCAAAGGGGTAGCATCTATTGAAATAATAAATCTCAAATTTTGTGTTATTTAATTGTTACGATTAATACTTTCCGAATAATATATAGTTTGATAATAGTAACACATACTTGTGAATTTTCTTTTGTTTTATTAAATGCAGCTTTGTTGGTACACTATTAACATTATAAAACGTACCGAACTATTGTTATTGTTAGGAGTGTAAAGCTGAAATGTTAAATCCGCCTCTGCCTTAGCGTCCTTGATCGTAATCGATGGGAAGGTCCCTTGCTTGCTTCCAGAGAGTAAATTAGTTTATTGACCTGTGGTCATGCGCAGTTCGTATCTGCTTTTTTGACAGTAAGTTTATTATTATTTTGATTCCTTATTTCTATTCGTATTTCAAAACTCCCAGATCCTCTGAGGTATTATTCCATTGAACGAGACACAGAGAACGAAGACTTTGGACTTGAGGAAACAGCCCTCTCTCCTCAAAGTGATCCATCACTTTCAGCTCTAGAGACTCTAATTCTCTGCTTGTACTACTATCAGCCCACAACACGGAGCCCTGGCGTAAGACAGGCAGGTGGGTTGAACCGCAGGAAGGATGGATTCTCTTGTCTACCGCTTGATTGGATTCACTGACCCACTTCGGAAATTGATAGAGGTGCTGTGGACAGCTCCATTCATGTTACACGTGTCCATCAGTTTGGTGATTGAGCCTCGGACCAAAGGATGGAGTTCCCAGCACAAAAGTAGATTTCGGAAAAGGGTTCTCTGAATGCAAGAGACGCAAAACCTCTTAGGAAGCGTCTCTAGCACGATACCAATTTCATAGGGTCACGACAATAGAAGACATCTGAGGATTGAGCTTGAAATGATTTCTACATTGAAAATGTCAATCAGTATGACTCTTCATCGCTGGACTATATCAGCTCATTTCTCGCGAAAAATGTGGAGCCAATCATGTTTTAATGGGTTGAGATGCCGAACGTATACTCCGCGAGAGATGGAGATCGGCATGTTTTGTCTCTTAAAAACACATTGTTTCCACAAAAAAATGATATTGTAGGAGGAAACAAAACGACAAATTTAGTTGCTTGTCGAAGTAGAAATAATGGTTACCTCCTGCCATATACCATAGGCGTTCTCCACACTGCATGTTCCATATACACTGGAAAAATGTTTACTTATGAAAACAAACAAACATGTTCCTTCCGTAGGGTGAACGCAACCCGCTAAGCACAAAACAGACCAGTCCTCTCCAATGGTCGCGCCGTCTACCCAGATCGCGTGTCTGTGATATTTATATTCTCGAAAAATCATGACGATTTCTCAAACTGTACCCGAACTTTTTTGAAATTAAAATAAAATAATTCAAAAATCTACCAATATAAATTGTATCAAGTGGAAGGTGAAAATGGATACAAGAGAATATGCGTATGAGTATGCATATGTTATTTGCCCTGCAGATAAGTATGTATTCTTTCTATATATTTATTTGATTCTGCCGCCGAATTTTTGTTGTTGTTCTGTTACAGGTTTCCAGTTACCAAGCAGATCCTTCTTCTTATGCTTAGCGCGCTTGTCCTGACCGTTGGTTTTTCGTGGTTCCCAACGATGCTCAATGAACGAAACAGTCATTTAAGTATATAAAACAATAGCTGAGTTTAAAAATTAAAATTAATATTAAAAAAATAGCCATGACAGTAAAATTTTTCTTATTTTAACTTATTAACACATTATTATTATTATTATTATTATTATTATTTTCGCTACTGATATCATTTACCTACCAAATAATCGAAGTCGTTTAATATTTCTATCTTTAGTTACTGTTTCAGTTCACTGAGAGTGAATACTAGGGTAGAGTATGCACAGTCCACGGTACATTTTGAGGCACGAGTCCTACGTCCCGCCATATATATTGTATATTTTATGTTAAAATAAAGCCCTTTTGAATTTGACAAGAGAAATAACTCTTAGAGGGGGAATGATATTTCACATTACACACAATAAATATAAAAATATTAAAAAAACTATCGGGTTAGTTAATTATATGAAGAGTGTTTACTTTGGTAAAATTGTTAATGAGTTTTGTGGACTATTTGAAAACGTAATTGTATTATGAAATAAATATCAATAATAATATTAATATTATTATAATTCAATGTATTAAACATAATCACGGGTGACGAGAGGAACGTGTACGCGAACTAGAAGGAGAATTTCATCAGGAAAATTCAAAAACTCAGGAACAACTCCAGAAAGTGGGTTTTATCCGTCGATTTAAAATACATTTTATTGTCTAATGAATATAAACTTTATTATCAAAAAAGTTGTTATTCGACACGTATTATAGTATTAACAAATACCTACAAATATTGTATTTAATAAAATATAGAAAAGTCATTTCACAAGTACATATTATTATCAAACTATAAATCATTCGGAAAGTATTATTGATAATTCGTAACTATTAAATAACAATAAATTCGCTAATAATTATATCATTTGATGCCGTCTCTAGGCAAGAACCTAGCGAGTCTTTATAAAAAAATCCGCCTCTACTCGAAGGAAAACCGGAGAAAAACCCGAGCCAGGATGGAGCGGGAAGTCAGTCAGTGCTTTCGAAATACAGACGAGTTCATTTTAAAATGAAAGGAAACGACACATCGAATCCTAGCTATAGAGTTTCGCTTCGACGTAATGTAACCATAAAAGAAACAGAACTCTTCATTCAACACCACATATTGTAATTGCAGGGCGTATTATGACGGTTTTAGGAATGGGTCGTGTTCCTACACGCAAAGAATCATCTGAGTACCAACCAGTAATTTCTCCTCAGCTCACACGAAGATAAGAGATTATAAAAACCTCGATTACAGAATCTCGAAGCGTTAAGGTGTTCTTTTCCTCACTCAACTGAGCTTTTTACGCCTGCGATGGCTCATGTGTTAGCATCCTTGCTCATCACCAAATAATCCAGGGTTCAATTCCCGGTGGGACGAGAAAAGAAAAAAAATTAGAAGCTTTTCACGTTAATGTCATTTATCTGTGACAACTGGAAAACGGAACCTCCTTTTATTGTATCCAGCTCCTACTGCAAATAACTCTAACTTACTGCTCCTACTAGCACCTCAACGTGCGCCAAGGTGTTTGTAAACCCTGCTTCGTATTTTGCATCTTCCCTTTGGAAAATCATCCGAAATGTTCGAAAGAAAACGCACGCACACAAATGCAGATTCCGTGACCTTCTGTGAACTCGTGGAACAAATGACGCTCTTAGTTCCGCTGACAGTCTTTCTTTCTCTCTTAGAAGAATGAAAAAAATCTGCATTTGTTTTATGATGCCTCAAGGTCGCTGTTGCTTCGGATGACATTGACTCTATTTTCAATGCTTCAAGAATCTTCTTACGCGATGCACTAACAGGTCAAAGGAATACTGTAATGGACGAATCGAAATTTTGATAAATATGTTCTCACAAATGTGCAGTTAACATGCTATAAAATTATGAATTTTTATCTTTTACATCTGTTGTTTTTCCTCTCAGGAAAGTTCATAAAAATTACAAATAAATCCGGTTTTAGAGATTGAATGTAAAAAAAACCCTTAAATCCTCCAATATTTATTTTGTAATCGCGATCAGGGGCACATTTTACGCGTCGTTTTCAGTACATAAGTTGGCTTCCAATGATTGAAAGACAATAGTTGGCTTCCCCAATTGATCTCTATGTGTGTACATGATTGGCGCGGCCAGTAGTAGCTGAAACGCAACGCCAGTTCCCAAGTTGAAGTGGTGAAGGGGGAGGTATTGGACGCCAAGAGTTGGCATGTCTACTCCACAGGACAACTCAATGACATGCCAATTGGGAAGGTCGTAGAACATTCACGAACATCACGCCAATATCCCCTCGTGAGTCATGGAAGAAAATTTTTAAAAAGCGTACTCTCTTGTCAAGGATGTTTCTCTCAATTTCACCTGGTTTTATAAAAATCCGCCAAATGGTAAAGATATTCGTATGTGAGAAACACTAAACATTCGAACTTCCGCATAAATTGGCTTTCATCAAAAGAGTGAAATGGTGTCACAGTGACATAAAAGAATTTATTTTATTAACCCTATTAAGGACCCAAATCGTGGTATTATAGTCAAAACCCTTTCCACGTGGAAACAGTTCAATTCATTTTATTTCTGAAAAAGGAATCAAAATATGCGTCCAATTATTATAGACAATCAAGAAAAAGTTCTCAAATTGTTTTCTATCATTAAATAAACTTTGAGAAACACATTAAACATTTTCATTCACACTTTATTCAAAACACGGTCTACGTTTCAGTGCTGCCTGACATCTTCTTCAGGTGTATTAGCCGCTCATTCCATTTCCCTTAACGATGCATAATAAAACGGCGTCGCTTCTATACCGGAATCAGAATCCGCGTAGTGAGTAAATCTCGCGGATTCTAAGTTTTTCCAAGAGCTCTTTCGAACAAGCTCGTCTCCCCTATAATAAAAGGTAAAGAAGGAAACATACGATACGCCTAGAGGGAATTGGTAACCCGGTGGTTCAAGAAGGAATTCCAGGCACTTCTCCAGCGTTCAATTACCTCTGGAAGAGCAACGCTCAGAAGTTCTCACGAGGGTAACTAACAGCGCTTTTTGCGACATGAAATGTCGATGTTCACGTTTACTCTGTGCTGAGGAACAAACGCGTGCCATTAGGGTTTTTTTGTGGTGCTTTACGACTTATGTCGACATCAAAGGTCATTGGAGCCCGAAAAACTTGTACAGGTAGGGAAAATGCAGTTACGCACTAAGGAGAGCCAACATGACTCTCCCCGCGTGTGGGATCAAGCTGTCTCTTATACACATCNNNNGATCTACAACACACCAAAACATATCTCACAACATACATCAAATGGAGGGGGGGCTCAAATGGAGGGGGGGCACATAACACGAGGGGGGACAAAGAATAAGGGGGGACAAAAAATGAGGGGTAGTCTTTGAGTGGGTGGAGTTATGTTAGACCATCCCATGCTGCAGACATACGAGAACATCGCGCTTTCTCCCCAGTGGTTACATGTCGCGGTTACTTTTCCTTTTAGCTGCGGAGACTGTCGTTCAAAGCTCCTTCTCTCTCGTCAACAGCAGGCGATGATCCCGTGTTTGCTCTCTTATTCTTCCGGGGAGACATCGCGTGGCAGCGGTGCAACGGGTCAGAACTAGGAAGACACAAAAGCCGAAACTTCCCGTCGTATTCACGCAATTTCCTTCCTTCCTTCCTGCAATCTACCTCTAAAGATCAGCCTGAGATGGGAAGAAGCAGAAGAAGAACAGCTCTTCTATGCTTCATCTTGTCGAAAATTCCGTTTCCACAGTTCCCACATCGCCATCAAAAGTTAACGGTTTTAGAATGAGATCCAAAGCGGAATATGGTATTCATTTTAGTCAACGTAGTGGTGGCGATTTTCCAGGATGTTGTGTGAAAATATTTTTCTCAGAGGGATTTTGACCGTCACTTCACTTTATTCTTTGTTTTACATGATTTACATCATACGTCTCGAATTAAAATTTATATATAATATTTATAATAAAAGTTTTATATATATTATACCTTGTATCCGGCTTATATTAATGGTTTTGTATTTCAACTTGCAAACTTCATTATTTGTATTATATTTGATTTTGTCATTTATTGTTTCAGAATTCTTTATGTTCACTCTACTGGGCATCGCAATTTACGTGACAGTGCAGGAAACTACCGGTGAAATAATGTATCAGGCCACATATCAACTACAATTTAATGTAATTTCATAAATAAGCATTAAAACATCACCTTGTTACAAGATTTTATAGAAGAAAAAAAAAACTAATTCCGGACGTAATGGGTCGGTAAAAATAAGTATCATTAGAACGAGTGGACATTTGCCGACGTGAGACCGTTAATCGGACATATCTTCCCGGAAGAGGAATACGATATCTCATCTGTAGCGATGAAATGGCTCTCGGATGTTGTCAGAGATACGTGAACATATTAGTTCCAATGACTTGCAAATGTTTGAGTAGAGGGCGCGACGTCGAAAGCGGGAAAAAGCATTTTGCATGGGAGGAGGATCAAACAAACGACCCCGAGCAAATATTCCGCCAGCAGATATCTAGCATTCGTAACGCAAAAGGTTCTATTTGACTCGAATCCCAAAGGAAAGTAATCATCAAATAAGCACTTCCCTGCTCCATAAACATTTAAGGTAATCAAAAACTTTTAAAATGGTGAAAACTTCTTTGCGGTTCGCCAGTGATTTTACATCTTAGATCAAATTTTTCACCGAACGTTGCGGGGGGGGGGAGCATAATTTCGTTTCCATGCTGTCACAATTAATATTTAACTTTGCAAGTTTGGTGAGAAAAAACAGAAAATTTTGTTCGGTATTACCCCGTCATATATTACAGTTTGAAAACATTTTATTATAATTATAAGTATAAAAATTACTATAAAACGAAATAAACTAATTAATTTTCCCAGCACGAATTAATAAAAGTTTATTGACAAGAATCAAAATATAGCGTTACAAAATAAATCAATATGACCCATTCGTTTTCTTTGGCCGCGTCAGTCCAATTGATGGAAGGTGCTGATATGCGGGCTAAGAGAAGTTGATATGGATTATTTTTTATTTCGATAAAATATTAATGAAAAAGGAGTTATTTCAATTAATTTTCAAATCTTTTAACAGATGAATTGTTTTAAAACTTAAGCCAAAAACCTATATTCATTTTTAAAATTGTTTTTTATGGAGTTAACTTGTCAGTTATTTACCCGAACATTCACGAACATTCCCAGAAAGAACTACTTGAACTGAGGAGACAAATACTCTCACAATACAGAAGATTGAGTAAAATTATTTAACATTGTGAATAGAAACATATTGACATTCTATTAGTATTATAACTCNTTTTGCTGAATTTTTTGAATCCGCCTCTGCCTTAGGGCCCTTGATCGGAATTGATGGGATGGTCCCTTGCTTGCTTCCGGAGAGTAAATTAGTTTTTTTCCCTCCACGTGGTCATACGCAGTTTGTACTGTTTTTTGACAATAAAATGTATAAATAAAATAAATTGCTTTTTAAATTCTTTAACATTTCGTTTTTACAAAACAAACGTACTTCTAAAACAGTGTGAGAATTAATAACAAATAAATGTTTCAACAAAAACCTATTTCTCTCATATTTCTCAAATACCAAAAACTTAGTAATGTAATTAAAAATTACTTAGAGCAGGTTGAATTGTCTATTTTGGTTCACACTGAGGCCCTCTGAAATATGTGAATTATCTTATGTGAAACTACTTGAGTTTCTTTAACTTCATGCGAGTCAGATATTTAAGTTTTTTCCATTGAATAACCGTTCATTAGTAATCCCCCCTTCCATATTCATTGGATATGAAATAGTTATCATCAAATAATGATAAAATATTGAGAAAACTTTGTTAATACAATAATAAAACCGATATGATAAAGAGTTTGAGTAACTTTCAGAATCTCCTGTAAAATTTCTTGAACATGGTGTATGGGTAGACTGTGAGTTACGATTGTTCATGATATATTTATTGTCTATAATTGGAATTACAATACAATCGCTTTCTATTTATTACGTTCTTTGCAAGTTTCTACAAACTCGTCAACTTTATCTCTATGCGTAACCTTAGAAAAAGACATGAAGATACTTCTGGAGTGGTCTGAACGAGGGTTTACATCTTGAGCGTATTTTATACCAGCAAAAAAAAGGAAGAGATCGTGAAGTAGAAAAAACAAAATACTAAAATATTTAGTATATCATAGAATCTTTATAACAGATTTGTACAATTTGATTGGAGCGAGCGGAAGAAAAGTATAATAATATCGTTGAACAGCAAGTGCATTAAAAAAAATTAAAAAAATATAAGGATATGGTTTCTTGAGTTTTATGTTATAAATTCATCATCCAACACATCGACAACGTTTCCACTTCAATTGAGTCTTCATCAGGGGAGTTACACATAACAATGTTTTTAACATTACAAATTATGTGAGACAGACACAAAAAAGTAGAGAATAAAAAAGAAAATTAAAAACTATTAAAGAATAGCACCTG
>NNCF01133068.1:336-40916 GCA_002313205.1 Laupala kohalensis | reverse complement strand
AAAACATATCTCACAACACACATCAAATGGAGGGGGGGCTAAAATGAGGGGGGCACATAACATGAGGGGGGACAAAGAATAAGGGGGGAATAAAAATGAGGGGTAGGACAAAAAATGAGAGGAATGAGGAAAATGAAAGATACCCTAGCCCTAATGGCGTCGGAATCGAAAAGAACAAGAGGTGACCAAGGGGGGTCAGGAAAGAGAAAGGAAGGAGCATAGCACAAGTAAGTGGAAATAATGCCAGACACAGCTCGGGGCACCGTGTTCGCCAAACACATACTTACTAGATGTATGTCCCCTGGGGGGATATATGTATATGCTATATAGTTCTTTGCAACTATAAACAAACCTCATCCATCACAAAACATTACTTCAACCACTTAAGTATACCACAAAACATTATGCTCTAGAGAATGAACCAGCCCTCACAAGTATTGGAATAGTTTTTGTGTATGTCTCTTTCATATAATTGATCATGTTAAAGACCATTGACGTGTGTATGTATGTATTGCCGTGATAAAGATTTAATAAAAGTGGGAACATTGGCGATGTGATGCATAATGAAGTTGTGATGTAAATTCAAGAAATCATATCATTATTCTAAGCTGTGTCGAAGAATTTCTTTTAAAATATTTTTATGATTAAATTACGGGTACTTAGACACACGAACTCTGTTTTATGAAAATTTTTAGATTTCGTATTTTGCGCTCGGGGCGTAAGGGAAGGTGCATATCTTTGCGGTGGGATGGGTTCCACAAGT
Source organism: Laupala kohalensis (assembly GCA_002313205.1). NCBI lineage: Eukaryota > Metazoa > Arthropoda > Insecta > Orthoptera > Trigonidiidae > Laupala > Laupala kohalensis. The sequence continues at coordinate 40,153 of NNCF01133068.1, read as the reverse complement.
ATGCGACTAGTGAGGGTGTTCTGTCCTGAGGCATACTGCGGTGAGAGGGAGAGGGTGTGCAGGAAAGTGTGCGTGAGGGTGGGAGTGGGGGTGGGGGTGCGGTCACGGACAATCGCACACGTGTCCCCTCCCCTCCCGTTTACGTCGACCACTGAACCCAGTTAGTAGCAGTGGAATGAGTTCTCTGAATTCTTACACACACACACACAACACACCAAAGCAGCGTACGTGACACTCGCACCGAACGGCAAGGCGACGTGGTATGGTGTGGCTGACCACACGATCTGATTACTTCCACCCACATCGTCTTCTCCAGGATCTGATTGGCTGCGATGTGCACGCTTCTCTGGTCAAAGCTTGTGACCCGAGGTTCCGTGTCTCTCTAAGGGTTAATTACACCTTCGGTTAATATCCATTTTCCATTTCCCCAATCCATAGCTTTCGCTCTTCGTCTGGATGGCGGAGATTCGACTCGAATCACAATGACGAGAGATGCAGCGTTGTGCAACAAGCAGAGTCCGTGAAACTTAAAATTTACACAAAATTTTTACATCAAACGTTGCGGGTAGGGGGTACAACTTCGTGTTATAAACCTATATTTAGTCAGAATTAATATTTGATGTGGCAGGTACGTTGAGAGCAAATAAAAATTACCCCTCGATACATTGTAAAATGAGGAATAAAGAAATAAAAGAAAGTTATCCATATGTAATAAGGTATGGATAGTAAGGTACGTGTTTCGCCGTATATGTAGTAAGGTACGTCTACACATATATTTACAACGCTACGTGTGTGCATAAGAGAAATATAGTTTTTTTAAATTAGTTAATAAGTGTTACATGAAAACAGTGTCCAGTGGGTAATAAGTATTGCGTTATTTATGTAATAAATGTTTTCTTTGTTTTTTAAAAAAATACCAAATATTAAAAATACTTTCTTCGAATGAAGAAATATTTTATATTTAATTTTTCTAGCATGAAATTACATAAATTTGTTTACGAGAATCAAAATATCAAGCAAAGAAACATGGCCCATAAACTTTATTCGTCGACCAACATTTTGCCGCAACCCCTTCCTCAGAGAATGACGCGAGGACCGAAGGAAGGGTGGACAGCGCTGACGTAAAGTTAAGAAAAATTGACCCCAAGGGTTCTTTACCCCTACGCCTAATACGTCACGTCGAAAAACGGGAATTAGAAATGAGTTTTAAAATCGTAGATGTTAAGGGCACTTTTGCGACAGTTTCATCTAAAATACTAAGTTGTTAATAACAACAACGATAAGTTTATACCAATACATAAATCGTGAAAATAAAACGAAACTATTGCCCTCTTCTAAATAAGTAGTTTTCGGGAAAATGTAGAACAATAACATAAAACTCACAGAGAGGAAGAAATGTTTGGGAAATATTGAAACGTAGTACTATCTTCCATTATACTTCGTTCTGCCTTATCAGCATTGTTTGATTTAAAATATTTTCATGTTCGTTCGTACATTTTCTGATCTTAAGCACAGAACAATCCTGCTCGGAAATGAGACCATACAAATTCGTTTTTTTTTAATCATTCACAAATGGATAGCAATCTGTACACAGAATTAAATATACAATAAAATGCATGTTATTTCTTTTTCAACCTCTTTAATTTTAAGAAACCGGAAGAGGAGCGTGGTGTGTAAATGAAGTCTGGATTTGTTGTTCAGAAATAGTCTCCTGTTCCCAGTGCATTCAAAGTCATTTCTCTCATTGCGGTTTCGAGAGTTATTTTGGATAAACAAAATTCTTCGCTCACACACGCGACGACATTGGACGGCGTCGGCAAAAATTGAAAATAGATTCTCCTGGAACCGATTCATATAGATCTGAAAAATCCCCAAATGTTCTTTGAACTACTTTCCTTATACATACTGTCGAATTGGAAAGTAATAAAAAAAATCTAAAAGAAACTTGTCATTTCTGTATATTCCCTACCAAGATGTGAGAGATCGAATGCGTGAGTTTGTCCATTCCTCTGCTTCACAGCGCGTCAAAATGAACTCCGTAACCACAGAAGCTCCAAACAATTATTTGTTCCTTTCACTTTTATTATGATATTACAAGCAGATTACCCGGGATTTTTATTACACTAATCTTCTTTTACTCAGATAAAAATAAAATCTTTCTGCATTGTAAGATCAAATTACTTTTACTTTCTGGTTTTTAAAAACATGAAGGCCTACAGCATTCTAATTTTTCAAATTCAGTATAATACAAATTAATACAAAACTCGACTGTATGCAGTACAGCGTCTCGCGGGAACCGCGTCGGTCGAATTTTCGCTTCCAAACCACGGCGCGGCTAAACTATTTCATTGAAGTTCTCGTAAAATATAAACTATTCATAGAAATTTTACGATTTTTATATTTCGTTCTTTATCTTTGTTAAATACAAAAACCAAATAATCCATTACATTTGAAGATGATTCAACTTTTCCTTCTTAAATGGAAGTATTTCAACACTTCTATTCCTAACAACGTGTTTGTGGATGATTTAGATTAATTTTTGTAGATAGACAAATGCTCCAGCGGACTTTTTTTTGAAGAACTCTTTGAGGCAAACAATATTGCCATTCACAATTGTCACCTACCTCCAACTTTTTTAGGTAGCACAAGGAAATATAATTCTTTTTTTTCTCTCTCGATTTTATCGAAATTTTCTTGTCAAAAACCATTTCTAACTTTCTTATCACACATTTAAAAAATAAAAGTTAGCCTATGTTCATCCTCGATATTTAAACTGTCTCGCTGCAAACTTTCAATATGATGGATTCTGCGGTTTCGTCGTGATTAACTAACTAACAAACAGACAGACAGACAGAACACGCTTTCGCGTTACGCATTTGTTGTATGTTAGTATAGACATAGAAGTCGTGACAATTGTTCAGTTCGTCCACGTGATATAATAATAAATTTATTGTCAAAAATAACCAGTACAAACTGCCATGTATGACCACGTGGAGGACAATAAACTAATTTACTCTCCGGAAGCAAGCAAGGGACAATCATCCCACCAATTCCGATCAAGGGCCCTCAGACAGAGGCGGATTCAATTTTTTTTTTTGCATAAGTTCCTAGATAAGATAAAAAGTTAGCTGCGAGTTATAATACATATATATATATATATATATATATATATATATATATATATATATATATATATATATATATATATATATATATATATATATTATGTCAATATGTTTGTAATTTAACACAAATATGTCTGTAAATATGTATAGACATAGACGACATAGAAGTCGTGACAATTGTTCCGTTCGTCCACGTGATCGATACGAGGGGTCACGAATAGCGGGAGACGAGTCACGATAGAGTATTTTTGAGTCACGATAGAGTGATGATTTTACAAACATTAAATTAAATAAAGGATGGGTGAGGAATGCCGAAATTATTGCGATTCGCTGATCTTCCTCCAGATATCGAATTTTTTGTTTTGTTTTTGTTTAGCGTGTTGGAGAGGAATTCGTTCGTGTTCGAATGCGCCGCATATTCTCTTCGTCCACGAACGGTATGTCGACCCGAATCGTAATGATATAAATCGCCACCACCTCTCCAGTCTCTCCAGTCACGGTGAGTCTTTGAACGAATCCTCGAGGTCATGATTCTGCTTCATTTATCACTTTGTCCTTCCCTTCACCGAAGATTCGTTCTCCCGTCCGTTTCATAAACGGTCCTCAGTCTTATTTTGTTTCCGAACATTTGTTTCCTTTCGTGATGAGATGAGTTTCTCTTCTTGGACCAAACCACCAGTTATCATACAGCAATATTGTAAATTACAGTTTCAAAACACTTATATGGATTCGTGCCCAATGCTATATAGCAACAAAAAACGTTAGCATATTTCGGTACGTTTCCCGAAGCGGTTCTGTATACTTTTGATGAAATTCACTGAATATAGGTGTTTCGGGATGAAAAAGTGAAAATGGTATCATCTACGAATTTTTTTTGTACTTTCTCTAATTTGATACAAAATATGTCTAATGTGGATACCAAAGATATTGAAAATTTAGACAATGTTTATATCCCTAATGGATATAACCCACGGAACCTGTTATCTGGAGTTTGAAATATTTGCTCAAATTTAGAGTGTTTATAATATCATGTATTAGTCTATGTCAACTGTTACCGTTTTAGGAAGAATTGAGAAGGAAAACAAATTATTGAACACTTTTTACAATAGTTAGGTTTCATTGGTAAACGCATTGCTAACCTACACGGAATATTCGTTCGACGTTGTCTACAAGATTGATAGCAAGATAATGAATCTATTTCTGTATCGTGTCCACTAGAAATTTCGGGGGCGAAGAATTCTAAAAAATAATAAATATTTTGTCAAAAAGCAGCAACAAACTGTGTTTGACCACCTGGAGGACGATGAACTAATTTACTCTCCGGGAGGAGGCAAGGGATCATCCCATCAATTCCGATCAAGGGCCCTAAGACAACAGGAGAAGTTAACATTTCAACTTTACACTACTAAGATAAGAATGAAAAATTAGTTGCGTGTTATGATATTAACTTAACACCAACAATTTTTTAAAATAAAATACAAAAAAATATATTTCAAAAGTACGCATTATTATCAAACTATAGATTATTAGGAAAATACTGTTTATCAATCGTAACTACGCAAAAAATCGTGTTAAAATATTATTTCTCATTAAAATATATAAATAAATAATATATAAATAAATAATATATAAATAAATAATATTAAAATACATAATATTAATATATAAATAAAATATTAAAATAAATAAACATCAATTTCTTTGGTTAATATTTCAACTCTCGTATTTTCGAGCAAATACGTTTTCTTATACTTCATATTTTCTTATTTCCTTGTTGATGAGAAGATTTGTTACTGGTAAGTCATAATACAAGTATAACATTCGCAAATATCAGAATATTCATCATTCTCCCTGCTATAAATCTGCGTCTGGAAAGTGTATAAATTTTGAAATAACACAAGATAATTCGCTTTCCCCCCTTTCATTTTTAAATTAAAACCAATTTTAAGTGTTTACTTCCAAAGATACTCAATATAATCGGAGCTAAATCATCGACGCCTTCACGTCAGTTCTATGTTAATGCTGATTTCTTTTTTAACGATACCAATTGTTAACCAATAATAGATTTTTTTCTTAGCATATCCTATTATTGAAAATAAACAAGAACATATAGCAATTGTGAACTAGAACGAACGTACCCCCCCCCCCAGGGGACATACATCTTGTAAGTACGTGTTTGGCAAACACGGGACCCCGAGCTGAGTCTGTCATTACTTCCACTTAATTGTGCCATGCTCCTTCCTTTCTCTTTTCTGACCTTCCTTGGTCACCTCTTGTACTTTTCGATCCCGACGCTATTAAGGCTAGGGTATCTTTCATTTTCCTCATTCTTCTCATTTTTTGTCCCCCCTTATTCTTTGTCCCCCCTCATGTTGTGCCCCTCTCATGTTAGCCACCCCCCTCCATTTGATGTATGTTGTGAGATATGTTTTGGTGTGTTGTAGATCAGGAGGGTTTTTAGTGGGTAGGGTTGAGTCATGTTGGCTCTCCCTAGTGCGTAACTGCATTTTCCCTACCTGTGCCAGTTTTTAGGGCTCCAAGGACCTTTGATGATGTCGACATGAGCCGTAAAGCCCCACGAAAAAAAAATAGAACGACCTTAGTTTTATTACTTTTAAACTTTAACATCCCTGTGTATGAAAAATTCGACGAACATGCCAGAAAACAACTATTTCTAGTCGTTCTTTCAAGGATTGAAGAAGCAGAAGGGCGAAAGAGGCAAATGCTGCTGCTGCTGCTGCTGTTACACTCAAAGTCATTCTGGGAGCAGATGTCACTCAAGACCAGAGGAACTAAGCACTGCGCACATTTGTTCATTGTAAAGTGGAAGCAGTAAATTAGTTTAAACACAGATTGTAACTGATTTTTTGACTATAAATTATTTATTTTTTGCCAGTTTCATGGCTTCATGTTGGTACAGGACGTGTACACAGCGTGGACGACACTTTTGCTTCGCCCCATCGTCCGTAGAAGTAAAGATACGCGTACCTCACGTTACGTTGGCCGCACATTCTTTCAACCTAAATCCATCGCCAATATCGGCCATCTATTCAATCCACTTGCTCTTATGGTGATATTCTGTTTTTTTCTGCATTGAGCGCCTGGAAAAAATATTACATTTTATCTTAGTTTGTGTTATTGAGTTTTATTTTTACAGCTAGTAGTCGCTTGTGTGAGATTTATTAATATATATTCGGATATTATTTAAATTCGTAGGGGTTGGCAATATGTTTGAAGTAGCCGTATTACATTTCTTTCCGTAATGTTACGTGACTGAGTTTATAAAAGACTTCTGCCTCCCACGAACATTGAAAGATAGAAAACAACCGAGAGGGAGAGACTTAAAAAGAACGCTGGAGTGGCATGTATGCCTAAGGCTGACGTTCCCGGTGTCGCTTTGTGCATGAGAAATTAGGGGTAGCAGGGGCGAGGAGGGTAAGCGAGAGACTAGCAACGATTCCGTGGAAAGTGCTTTTTCATATTTTTAAACCACACCCATCAATCATGTTCAGAATAGAAACTTTTGAACTCTACGTAGAAATAATCGTTTGTAATCGTGTTAAAACTAGCAGAGCTATGATAAAAGATATGGAGTAATATAATCTTTATGAATATTTCGATTTGATAATCAACTGCTGAGAAAGAAACCAATTCAAGTAGAGTGAAAAATATAGTATAAAATAACAAGATTTAAGATGATTTTTTAAAACTTACTTTAACCACTAGTCAAATAAAATACTGTACTACTACGTCAATTGATATGGAATGTTTTCAAAATCCTACGCTTCAGATGACTTATCGAGTTAAATTTGTTCTAATTTTGCAAGTGTTTTAATTGTCTAACGTAATGATGAGTTAACAATCTTATATTAAGAGTAAACATATTCTTATTTTCTTTTAATGTATCGATACTTTCTATAAATTCAGTAGAAAATTTTTGTTGAAAAAATATTATTATATATGTATTATATAATAATAATAAAACATATCCATTCATACCCAAGATTAAACAATTTCATAGCGTTCCAATAGTAATTTCTGCAACAGGAGTCCACTTTCCAAAAACTCCACTTTCAAGTTTGAAAACATTAAAAACATACTTGCACAGGCACAACTCGGTGGCAAAAATTATTCATCAAGAAATTGCGGATAATTACAAACTCACTCAAGATAAAACCCCATATTACAAGTATCAACCAGAGACAGTGTCACAGAACAAAACCCATAAATTATATTTTGACCGAGCCATCCTCACAGACAAATCCATCCACCTCAACCGTGCAGATATAACGTTCATTGACCAAAGTAGTAAGACCACATTCGTCCAAGATATTGCTACGCCTAACCTAACCTCACCTACACAAAAGAAGGCTGCGAAAATNACAGCCCTCTCTCTCTCAGGAAGTTCGCAGAATTTGGAAGATGAAACAATTCCGTATAGTCCCAATACTAATTTCTGCAACAAGGGAATTCCAAAAACTCTACATTCCAGTTTAAAAACGTCAAATCTACCCTAGTACATTTACATAGCTCTTCAGAAAGCCAACATTATTGCAACATCCCAAATAGTGAGAAAGTTTTTATCTCTAGAAAATTGAAAGGGAAATGGCCACTCGGCCACTAGGCCCGTTGCCATTTTATCAGTGAGCGTTTACTAAGAAAACAAATTTCAAGTAGAAAATCATAATAATAAACCTCGGTAGCAGAGGAGGGAATTGAGCTCAAGGTGAATGAAGCCTTCACTCCGCCTTAATTCGTTTACTACACAGCGCGGTGACTCGCAGAGACCGCAAAAAGTCGGAGCGCGTGACATTCACAAGGACACGACCTGCTTCGCTTTTGTTTATATGACGCATCTGCGTGCGCTTTTCTTTCCACACGAATCCCTCCAAAGAGTAATTATTTATTCACATCCGCGTTCCACATTTCCTTTGACCATTTTATTTCTCATGCCTCGGTTCAGTTCGTGTCTCAATGAGAACAAACTGTGTTCATGATTGTGCGTCGCAAATTGATCGGCAGAAGAACAATCGAGACTTCCTTATGGAGAGGTACAAAGGTTGCAAAATATTGAAAAGAAGTGCTTCGATCCTAAAATGAGAATATTGACACTCAAATAAGAACGCAGAATTTAGATTATGATTTCTAAATAATAACCTTAATTTGCACGATATATTGTCATTAACTCTAGAAAGGAAAACTGAAGAATTACGAATAAATAAGTTAATTGTGTTAAGATCACGAAAGAAAATAGTTTTGAAATTGTTATGAGTTATTTTGAAAGTCCTACAGCGATGGCGTAACAAAGTATAGGACAAATTTAACTTTTTTAAAAAATCGGTAAGTTCTTTTACATTGTAGAAGCAGTAGGTAGTTTTTAACCGCAAATTTGAAGAGATTCAATTTAAGAATATCTTTCATTTTTTGGGAGAGGGAATTTTATGGAATGATGCCCGAATGATTTTGGCATGGCCAAAGCGCCGTGGACATACAGCAGAGCATTGTGTTGTATTGCAAATGAGGAGGACTTTCCACGTCGTATTTGCTACAGCATCATTTGTATTACAATGCCTCTCAGAGCACAACACGTTTTGTCTAAGACCCTGCATATCTCACCTTTCAACTGCCTATCAAATCGTGTTTCATATCGATTGTTTCTATCGAGTTTATTGTACATTGCTGTTTTTTTTCTTTTTTTTTGGTGGGACTCATGTCGACATCAAAGGTCAGTGGAGCCCGAGAAACTTGTACAGGTAGAGAAAATGCAGTTACGCACCAGGGAGAGCCAACATGACTCGTCGAATGATTCAACCCTACCCACTAAAAACCCTCCTGATCCACAACACACCAAAACAAAAATGGAGGGAGGGGGCAAAAAATTAGGGGTAGGACAGAAAATGAGAAGAATGAGGAAAATGAAAGATACCCTAGCCCTAATAACGTCGGGATCGAAAAGAACAAGAGGTGACCAAGGGAGGTCAGGAAAGAGAAAGGAAGGAGCATGGCACAAGTAAGTGGAAGTAATGTCAGACTCAGCTTTAACTGATACTTTTTGAAAATGATAGTCATAGTTTCAAATTTCATAACATCATAGTCAATTTCCAAACTAAAAAATGCGGTTAGAAGAAAATGAAATATTTACAACTTCTTATGGGTCTCGGTAGAATAGGAACTAACAACTCATGTTAAGAATACACTATTTACAGTAATGAGCTTTAGGGACAGTGTCAGAAGCCCTGGTGTGAGAATAATTACACTCTCGAAATTAGAGAGGTATTGAAAATCTTTATTGGGATAGAGATATTTAACGAATTCAATACTAAAAATTAAAAAAATCATAATAGGTTAGTTTCTTATTTTTGATGCATGTGTAAAGCATTTTAAATGAAATTTATTAATTTGTGACTGATGAAATTTTGAAACTAGCAAACTTAAAATAATTCGTGATTTGTATCAATAATTTAGGCAAAAGAGGTTTGCATGGAAAACACATATGGATGCATATTTACAAAAAAATATTTTAATTTTTGAAAAATGAGAAATAATAGCGAACACGTATCACTACATTTTTATTACAAACTTATATCAAAGAGTTCTGAAAAGGTCTTAAAATTGTTAGTAAGTTTATCTCAGCTCACGCCGAAAGGCGTGATATAGGTCTCTCGTGACCGAATCATTTCTCAAAACATGTCCCCTCGCAGTTATCTTTCTAAAATTACTAGTACTTCATAAATTCCATAGAGAATTGTTTGTATTTTGTTTGCATCTTTACATTGCGTCAAATATACGTAACGATTCAGTAGCTGTTAAATTAGCCGCATAACACCGCGACCTGGATACGTTCGAAATCCTTCTGATGAAACTTAAGAGACAGAATACTTTGAAGTAAAAGAAGAAGGAAAACGGAGAAGCATGAAACGTAGCGAATCAATTTATGAGCGTGACAGATGAGAAAGCAAAATCAGGTATTTAGTAAAGCGGCAGGATAACATTCGTACTACTTGGTTCTTCAAGCCATCCACTTACCGTGCAAGATGGAGAACTCGAAAGCTCTACACGTAAAACGAAGCATTAGAATCAAATCCGAATCAAATTTCGTCACGAACAACACGCCGGTCAAGTTTGTCCAAACGTTGTAAGGAATGTGATAGGACACAAATGATGCGCAGCCATTCGGCAACAATGGAGTAAGGAACGTGCAAACAATCGGAAACAAAACCCCAACGTTTCAATGGCATCACCAACCATTAAATAATAATAATAATAATAAACTAAGTAATAACTATATCGTTCACTGAAAGTTTTCGAACATTATTTCTTCGTACTTTCATCAATTTACGTCTTGTAATTTCCGCGAAATAACGGTGAAACCTTAAATCCGAAACATTCAACTGGTAGTGAATTGTGATATATAATTTTTTTTTAATAATTAATTTTTAAGGGTGCATTTTGTATTAGAGGAAGTTTGTAGCATCAGTTAACGCCCACTCACTCAATCATGAAACCCCTCAGTTTATGTTCACTCCGACGGTAATTGCCACACCCAATTATAACGCTTGGCTTTCGCGGAAAAGCACGTCATCAAAAGTCATAAAAACCCTGCCAGAGCGCGAACGAATAATATTTTTCAACGTAATATCTTTGCTTTTCAGCATTAAAACTGCGCAAATCTTATCCTCGACTTATCTGAGAGCAGCCATTTCCGAGAGCGTCCTCATTTCCATAGAATCTATTTGAAACGCTTCATCCCCTAACGTTGACTTCAACCCCCTCAGTGCCACGAGGACGTGTTCAAATAGCGTCTCTCATTTTCCCTTCCGTTGAGGGCAGGTCACTCAAAGGACAGGAGTTCCGAAAGGGAATCACTTCTTTCCACAAGGAATGCGTATACCATCAAATTTCACAAATGCTTTCCTCCACGGAACATGGCAATCATTAAAAATAACTCCCTCGGTAGCTCAAGGCTTGTGCTCTCGCTTGCCAGGAGGAATATCGCGGGTTGGATTTTCCAGCGAGGTTAGATAATTTGCCAGCTGTTCACTTCAATGTCTCAGATCACGTAACTGAGATAATTGGAAAGTCTACCCTCTGCAACTTACCGCCGCAATTGTAACATACTTGACCAAATCTAAAGATTAAAACCCCGTTGCATTATGGGCCTCTCACAAACTTTTTTAGGGGGGCTATAGGGCTCGTCAACATCGAAGGTCATTAGAGCCCATGCAAGTAGGGAAAAATGCAGTTTCGCACCATAGAGAAGAGCCGTAGTGACTCTTCCCCGTGTGTGGGACTCGCCGAATATCTCGACCATACCCACTAAAAAACCCTCCTGCAATCAACAAATATCTCACTAACTCTTGTTATCACGCTCTGTAGTTGGAAACGAATAGATACCAGCATCGATAAAAATTAACTTTCAAACCTATTAAACGAGAAAATTATACAATAAATAATAATAAATTTATTGTCAAAAAACAGTACAAACTGCGTATGACCACGTGGAGGACAATAAACTAATTTACTCTCCGGAAGCAAGCAAGGGACGTATTCCATCAATTCCGATCAAGGGCCCTAAGGCAGAGGCGGATTCAAAAATTTCAGCAAAAGTTCCTAGATAAGATAAAAAGTTAGCTGCGAGTTATAATACATATATAATGTCAATATGTTTGTAATTTAACGCAAATATGTTTGTAAATTTACATGTACAAGTTATTATCGAACTATAGATTATTCTGAGTATAGTGTTTAAAAATCATAAGAGTTGAAAAAAACCCACTAAATTCACGATTTATTGTTACAATAAACTCGCCCCTAGACAAAGCCTAGAGAACCTGTATAATAAATCCGCCTCTACCCGAAGGAAAAACGGAGAAAAACCCGGGCCATACATTTCATTTTTCCATGTCTTCTTTATGGTGTGCCAAAAAATGCCGTTCTTCCCAATCACGTGAATGTAAAGATGTCGGTGTTCCAGAGGGCGATTGTAGTTTACCGAACCGACATTCGTCTGAATAAAAGTGAGGGAAATTCACGAGGGAAAACCTCATTCAGTTGGTCCGAGCGGGAATCGAACACGAACTCTTCTCCTCAGCGAAACGTCGGAAGCGAAACGTTAGCACTACGCTGTCACCGTATGAATAGATACGTCACAGCCGTATTACACGCGTGACACATAAGCGACGTTACATGCTGCCTGCCATTTACGTGCTGACCAGAAATACGAAAAAAACGCAAATTTTAGATGAAACTTCCAGTTTTATTTTATAATTGTAGATAATCAATGCCACATTACCTTATGTTTCATGTCTCACTACATTCCTCGGTCCTGAAAATCCGAAGAATGTTTATGGAACTAAGTTATGTGGGCTCCGAGCACAGATCAATACAGAGCTTGGAACACTGAAAGGAAGAACTTTTAAGGGAAACAAACATAAAAAATTGACATGTTCAAAAATGTATATCTGAACCAATAATTAAACAGATATGGCTGATGCTGTGAAGAGAGTATTCTGGGAAGTAATATAGTACGGAGGTCAAAACTATGAAGAAGTGAAAGCTGTATTACAAACGCCCATAACACCCGGGAAGTAAAATTTCATTGCGTTTAAATTTTAAAAGAGTAATTTGTTTCATAGAAACAATAATCACATTGGAAGTACCTTATATGTGAAATTTAGTTATCAATGTTCAAAACTAGTGAAAAATAATTTTTTTTTCAAATATTTCCGATCTAAATTGCAGTAGTGAATATTTACTTGTGACACAAATATTATTTGGAAACCTTGTAACTGAATACAAAGTTCTATCGGATTAAAGTTGATAAAAATACGTGAAAATTGAAAAGAATGTGGGAGCTTTCTGATCGCTCTCTGACCGCTCCCTGTTTTCGCTGCACCTAAAGGAACGCGGTCAAAGAGAAGCCATTCTGAAAAGAAGAACAGCAACCTTCTTTCTGAACAAGAGACCTTTGTCTACTTTTGCACAAGTCTTTTCAGCAACAACATGGAGTAGCTGAAAGCACGCGGATGACGGACTGACAGAAATAAGAAACGGACATTTTCTGAATTAAACTCACAGTCACGCAACTTTACCAAAAATAAAGAAATATGGCTACCCAACACGAATTGCCAACTTCTGCGAAACTAATGTTCTATTAAATTATATGTGTCTTTTTCACAGACAATCATCAATATCTCTTAACTCAATTAAATCTTCATAAATAAAGAGAAGTCAATTGATGGATTGTTGATTATCTGTAAAAAGATATAATTGAAGGGAACATTTAGAAGATTGAAGACAGTCAGAAAATAGATATTACAGATAATTCTGCGAAAAGAATCCTTGAAACGCACGTGGCATGATCTGTTTATTTTCTTCCTAGGAGTAAATTTATTGTTATCAATTTATTATACTAATATTTCACGAGCATGTCATGAAATTCAATACTTTCTCCAAAAGAAAAATTAAATAAGAAAGGATGACCATTTGGATTGCGCTCCATTTCAACGAAGTTACTCCGACATGTCGATAAACATCACTTTTCATGATTCGTAAACAGCAATTTCGGGATGTCATCATCTGGACTTCTATTCCATTTGTAACAACTCAAGTATATTTCGGTCACAATACGTACCGATTACATCNTGATTACAACAAACGCACTCCATCTTGTCCTCTGTTTACATCACGGTCACGGCCCGCTGCATAAGAGCCAAGGCCTACGAATGTCAAAGAATAACGAGCGAACAAGGAATCTACAAACGATGAGTCAATGAACGTAATGTCCGCAAGTAATTACAACGTAATCAACATGACGCAATTACGTTACACGTCGTAATTACATGATAGTACATCATGGCATCATTCACATGACGTTTCTGCTATCATCCAACAAGAGTTAATATGCCTATCAACATTCACTTGTCGCCGCTTAAAGTTATTACCAGGACACCGAATAACAAATATAATCACTATTCGCTTGCATGTGACTAGACGTCCCGCCTGCGCTCGTTGTCACGATTAATTGTACAAGTGTTCATGCCGTTCAAAAGCCACTTTTGACAAGCTCTCCACTTGCAATTACATTACTACAACGCCGAGCTATCGCCACAAGCGAATTTCATCTCGCCGAGATATTCTGAGCCCGACGAGACTTCACGGCGCGACACTTCCCACGACTTGGGGGCCGCCGGCGCGAAGACGCTTCTTCCAGTTACCCGGACCAGCTACGATTGGGATCCTGCTCCTGGAAGGATTTCCACGCTACTCCCAGAGGATCCTGAGTCCACATTCCTGGTTATTCATCAAAAAGCAAGTCTGACGGACACACCACGTCTGTCACACGGCCTTTAATAGCCGTAAATTCATATCTTTATTGCTTGCTTTGTTCTAACTATCTTGTTCCTGTGTTAACTGATTTCCTAATTTCAAGCTCATGCATTCACCATGAATAAAAGCTAATCAACGCTAATAAAAGCATTTCTGAGATCGAATACAATTTATTTATTTGGCTGAACGAAAGGGAATATTTGAACGGAGTTGCATCAAATATTCACCTCGCGGAACGCCACACATTCCTTCTCGAATTTTTAACTTTAAAATCACGGGTTTAGCTAATAAATAGAAAAAATGGTGTGAATGGTAATAAGTGATAACGAAATGAAAATTTGCAATAATATAAATAAGTATTGTTTAAAAGCATTTCTCGTGTTGATTTGTGTCTTTGGGTCGCGGCGATAATCATGAATCGTAATTGACAGAGGAAGCTCGTAAGGCTATCTTCTACGATGCGATAAGCGACGAATACAAATCAACTTCGAAGTTCAACTTCGAGCAAAAATTCGAGCTGTGACTTTTTCTCTTTCGTCTCTCGCCAGCCCCTCGGCGCCATCTAGTCTCCCCTCGTCTTCTTCTGACATCTGACTCGCAGCAGTTTCTAACAAGATGTTACTCACAACTCCAGCACGAAAAGTTTGCTTTAATTAAAACAGTTCACTGTAAGTGGGCGGTAGAAACTAAAAAAAAAAAAAAAAATTTCAACCAGAAAAATTTAATAAAAGAGCAATTTATGCCACACGCGACCTACATCTTCGTTCATCAATGACTTGACAAGCGGACCACGCAATATCGTGAATCTCCAAGGTATTTTCTAAAGATAAAATTGTTATTTTTTCTGGATAGGAATTGCGATAAGAAGTAAAATAAATGAAACTTTCTTCTTCTTCTTCTTATTATTATTATTAACTTTTTTGCTAAACGGCAGCGGTGACGCTTGCATAAAATTCCGCTAAACGGTAGAGAGGGCGGATTCAACCTCTGCTCGGGCGAACCGGCTGAGGCTTTCAGCTGCAATTTCCCTCACCTATTCCACACAAATGACAGTTCGGTACCACGAGTTCCCAGGCGGCCCAAATCACGGCTAGATGGAAAAGCAGGCCTTACGACCTGAGCCTCCCTGAAAGACATTAAATAAATACATGTTTTTAATGCTATATTCCTTGTTTGTGATTATAGATCTGCACGACCAAATCAATCTTAACAAGTAAAAAGAAAGAATATCCAGTGGTTCGACTGAGTAGATGGACCCCCAACCAGGAACATTAACCGCGCTTTTGACCCAACCCCTCTCAGAGCTTATCGCATGAGACGGAAAGAAAAGGTGACGTTTAGTTGAATCACATAATGACGAGGTAAACGAAACGGGGTCAATCTATTCTAATAAAAATGAATTATGTGTAATGTATGTTTAATAAAAATCGGAAAAAACAATCGATGGAATTATTCCTGATTGATGAAAAACTGAACTTGAAGAACTGAAACAATTCACTGAACTAATAATCTACGTGACCGAATCGAAGAAGCAAAGTTATATAAAGACTATAGGAAGGACTTCGTTTTCAAGTGCACATAACCTAAAATTGAAATGAAAATGAAAGAACTCGGAGATTAAGCTTTCTGTGTTAATTATTGTTCCTTCTACCTGGTTTTTAAAATAATTCCTAATTACTTACATACTAGCAATTATGTACATATATGAATTTAGAATATTATATAACAAGCCTGATTAACGCTCACAAAATGAGCTAAAAATTCACACCTGTTTTCAATACCAGAATGTCCAGTAACGATTGTTTTACATTCTTTTCAAATCCCCGGTGACGCCAGGTAGTTGTGCTAGTTTCTGCACAAATACGGATATCATACGTTTGGATCAAGTATTTTTTTAAAATAGTTATACCAACGATTCAATATATTTTATATCTTCTTCAAGACTACATTATCGTCAATAAACTCTTAATAGTTTCAGTGTTCTGTAGTTTATTGTATAAGTTAATAATGAAAATATCATTTGTTGATGAACGTGTAGCTCTGAAGAAGGTATACTATACACCGAAACGTCGGCATGACTAAAAAAAATGTTTCTCTTGACGTAAACGCGAGACTCGTGCAATAGCTCAAAATGCGATCAACGTTGCAAGTTTTTAATAAATGCGTCTCTCGTCAAATCCACAACGTAGTAGCTTCGGGGAGGCTGGAGTTTGGCGTAATAACATAATTTGACGTTCATGACACCATGCAAACGCATCTCCAGCTATGGAACAATGGTAGAGTTTGTGGGAAGGCCCTTCGCCTGCAGCTGCAATCTGCATCACAATCAAGAGGCGAGGCTTGAGGCTTGTTTATGTTGATTCTGGAACAGCGACCGTCGGCGATGGAATCAATTTGCAGCACATCTCTATCCCTGCAGCAGTCCCATCCAATAGCATTGACGCAACTGGTACTCAATTTGCTACCGTCCGCAAAATTCCCAGAGTGAATGGAATATAACCCATGCAATTAAACCGCAAGGAGAATTGAATTTAATCCATATCTATATGGACATTCAATGTTTATTTTAAAATAGAAAGATTTCTTTATTTCCTAAAAGATATAGCAAATATTACTGTCCCCTCTCTTATAGTTGTAGGCAAGTTTCACTCGATTTCCTATTTAGTATTAAACTATCTAAACAGAACATCAGAACAGTTATGAATGGTGTATGATAATTCACAATGGAGCATTACGTATCTCACTTGCAATTCCGTATGAATATTGTATATTCCAGGAATGGCCAGACGCGTCAGAGCTCAAGTAGTCAAGTAACATCCTTTTCAAATAAATCAGCCGAGTAGCCTCTTTTCTTTATTTAATTTTTATTTATTGTTATCTCGGAGAGGAAAATGTGAAGAATGAAATGACTGGAAATTGTTGACACTTCTTTTGAAGCTTCAAAGTACGATACATCATTAGTGTGATTTGCTTCATCAGTTGCGCAGAGGATGAACAAGAAATCTTTGGGACGTATGAGTATTCATGTATAATATATGATGTTTAATACTGTTAGTTTCAGCGAAAATCTTCGTAAAATCGTAGAAGAAATTAAGAACGTATCTTCGATCATGTTTATGCAACACTGTGAAAGATTCTTTCTCTCTTTTGTCTCCATGACAGAGGTACATTAATATTATAAAATATTCACTTTATTGAATGAAAATGTATTCAAAACACATTCTGAATAATTTTGAAGAGACAATAATTACAAATATTAAATCAATTTAAGTCTCCCCAGTTACCAATGCCATTTGCAATGGATAGATAAACTAATGTTTTGAAGGAATATTCACGACAAATCGTCATGGCAATGGTAGGTTTCATCAATCCATAATAATTAAACATAATAACTTTTTTCTTAAACACCATGTGAAAGGTCACTTACAAATTCCGTTATGTAGTCAAGTGGGGACAGGTGAGGAGATCAAAATTGTGACGATATGTGACATACGTTCTACTCATAATTTCTCGAATAAAATTTACAACAAGTATAAATGGATCTTCAAAGCAAAGACGCGTAAAGTTTTATTATTTATTTCCTCAAAAATCTCAAATATTGCGACAAGGGAGCATAGGGGGCTATGTTTCCCGAAAATTACCAAAAATTTGTACCCGTCATGGAAATTAGTTATCAGAAATTCAAATTTGATAATGTCATCACTTCGATATTTTCTTTTTGCGGAACAAAATGTTACAATCAATATGGATTCGATTTCTATTACTTATTTAGGTTTTCTGGAAGGGTGGTGCAGGTGCTTTTGTTTATAACATTTTTGAAAAGCTTCGATCGCTACAAAATCCCACAATGTTTTCTCTACGAAGTTGCGTTTTCTTTTTATCTCAGTGTTGAATGTGGATGTCAATTATCCCGCACTCCGCAAGTTTCATTTGTTAGTACCTAAATTCTTTGAGGGGTACGAAAATTTCGTTTTGCGGTACAAAATGTAGCAAAAATAATGAAATACTTGCGACCTTTCATGGAGGAATAATACAAATGTTGTGAATCACCTGACGACTTAAAACGAAGTCGAAAAGGTCTTATCACAAAATATATATTTATTTTATTAGGTTATATAACGGACGTTAATTGTAATAGAAAACGTAGCATAGTTTATTTAAAGCAAAATCTCAACGTGTGGAATTAGTATAACCGCCCCAATATGAAGACACGTGCATATAAGCGCCTCAATATGAAGACACGTGTTGCCGTATGGCTCATATTAATTTAGTTCTATGTGTACTCAACTTTGGCACGGTTGTGTACATTAATTCTGTAGCCCCATCCTGACCCGGGTTTTTCTCCGGTTTTCCTTCGGGTAGAGGCGGATTTCTTATACAGGTTCTCTAGGCTTTGTCTAGGGGCATGTTTATTGTAACAATAAATCGTGAATTTAGTGTTTTTTCAACTCTTATGATTTTTAAACACTATACTCAGAATAATCTATAGTTCGATAATAACTTGAACATGTAAATTTACAAACATATTTGCGTTAAATTACAAACATATTGACATTATATATGTATTATAACTCGCATCTAACTTTTTATCTTATCTAGGAATTTTTGAATCCGCCTCTGCCTTAGGGCCCTTGATGGGATGGTCCCTTGCTTGCTTCCGGAGAGTAAATTAGTTTATTGTCCTCCACGTGGTCAAACGCAGTTTGTACTGTTTTTCGACTATAAATTTATTATTATTATTACTGCAGTGACAGCGACGCGATGCGCTTCGTCACGGAGGCGACACGGAGACGTCGCCGTCAGCACGAAAATCCATACGAAGCTATATTTAGAGTCGCTTTTCAAATCGTCGCGAAGGAGAAAAGGCGGGGCTCTGTATTCACGCATCAAATACAGAAATATGAGTATGAGTTTAGTTAGCTATAAGAGTTTAGTTAGCTATAAGTGACGTGTGCGGTATTCCACTTCTTATTTATTTTGTCTTAGACCCAGTTTCATGCCTTAAACGATTTTCTGTTCGGTTAAAAATGATTATCGAAATGCGCACTTTACCAACTACTTTAACCGCGGTTAACGCTTAAACGCTCGGGAACCCACCAGCGCTAATCGCGACTCCATTCGCGTTTTGATCGATTGCTGGAATTTTTAGTTCGTAGTAGAATGCGGGAGAGCCCCTACAGTGGTTCAGGAGGTAGCGTTCTTGCTCGTCACCAAGTCATCCCGGATTCAATTCCCGATGGGTCAGAAAAAAATTTGTAGCTTTCACATGAACGACCCGGTGATTACTGAAAAGGGAGCCCCCCTTCTTCTACATCTAGTCGCACTAACTCTTGTTACTCTCACTAACTACTCCTGCTAACACCTCCACGAGGCCCAAGTTGTTTGGTAAACTCAGCTAACAACAGCCCCTACCACCCACTACCTCCTATCGTCCCATGTAGAGAAGCTTCAATAGCACGCTACATTTCCCATTTACAAATACTACAATAAAGAGTAAAGAATCCTGAGACGGAGGCTCGCAACAGCAGTCTCTAGGAGACGCTTCTGAGAGACGAGATGTTTGTCTTCACGTTTCCCACCGCGACTCCCCTTCTGACTTTCAGAAACAACGATTAAGATAATCATCAGTTAGTTTCACACGATGAAACTCAAAACAATGAATCGTGATTGAATTTACCTGATCGCGATCAAGAGAAACGTGATTTTATACTCTATTTCAAGAGACTCATTTTCTCCAAATTTAAGGAAAGCTTTCGTGGAGTATTTATGTTTGATCTCGTGCATTTTCTAAGCGCAAGGAAAAAGTAACTAAAAATAGATGAAGAAAAAGATTGTACGTGTCTATGCATACTTTGAATCTGTAAAGACTGCAAAAATCCGATAAAATATTTCGTCAACTGTAAGGTTTAAAGAAAACGAGAAAAAATATTTTGAACGGTCGATGGGTATTGGATATTGAATGTGTCAAACCGTGGAATTCCGGATAAAAGAGTACTTTATTGTATTATTCATTTAGATGATATATGATGAATATTAAAGAACGAATTGTCAAGGTATTGATCATTTCAAAATTAATTTGTTTAGAAAGAGTATCTGCAACCTGACGAGGACTAAACGCAATGACAAAAAGAGAGCAAAAGAGTCATGTGGTCATGCTTTTGCGATGAGACAAGACTCTGCGAACTCAGAGGCATTGGTCAGATTCTAAGCATCGACTCAACTACGCCAACTAATGCTATATTTAATATGCTACACTTATTATTGCGGAGAAGTCCAGGAAAGAATAACAGCCTGTAGAAGTAGTTGTATTTATATTTGTATTTCATAAAAAACAAAATAAAGTTATCTCACAAGAACGTATTATAAACGTAGAGATCGTCGAACTATCGATACTTTTATATAAACTATAAACTTTTACAGACAAACTATCAAAAGTTTATAGACAAGCATAGTTATCGAAAGATTATCAATAGTTTATTCATTCGTTTAAAAAAATTCAGAATATTGAAAGACAGTCGCCAGGTCACTCTTATTACCGTAATGGATCACAGTTGACTGAACCGAATCAAGAACCCGTTCACCGCTTCCTGGATTCGCGACTCACACTCCAATATTACTCACTGAACGGTAATCAACAAACAGGTCGTCGCGATTGGATTCATAATTGCAAAATCTCCTTCGATATCTCGCTCGCATTGACGAAGAACGCAAGTACCAGCCACCAGACGAGTTCCATGCCAAGGTGTGACGTAACTATGCAAGGCCAACCATTAACTCTAATGAGTTACAGTAATAATCAATATGCCAAAGATAGTACTAGCGTCACAGGTAGAATAAAATCACAAAAATATCTTAAATCGGCAAAAGAATAAAGACTATAACAGGAACTTATTGTGATTTCAACTTGAAAAACAACATAACCTCACTCCAGCCATTTGAACGAGAAAATTGCAACTACAATTGATGGTCTAATACATTCCGTCTTATTTACAAAATAAGATCTACTTTTAAATCTCGAGAGTGATGGAAGTTTTCTTTAATTTGTAGTACATTTTCCTTTGTAGTATTTTTTATTTCATTTTTATCTATTGGTCATCGGACATTTGAGAGAAAGATATTTCACTTTTTCCTTTGAGGTGAGATGCATCAATGACGAAACCGTTGCGCTCCGCCGCCATGTTTGTACTTCGTGCTCTCTTGTGCTTCATTTCAAACGAGACAATTGAGTTCCCGAATATTGTTTGTACTTTAATATTATTAACTGATAGATAGAAATTAAATCGTGATTTTTCATCATTAATATTAATTTTGTGGTGTTTTATAACAAATAAAGGAAACAATTAAAACAATTATACATCTGAGAGATTTGACTAACTTGGGAGTGCTGGTCGCGCCTCTCGAGTGCAGGGTTGAACAAGTTTATTCATGCACACGCAGACTACTCCACATAACAAATGGAGTCTTGTAATGAAGTCGGCAAACTTCTCCCTCACCCCTTCTTCCTTTCTCCCCTCCACCCCCCCCTCCCAACAACCGACCACGTTCAAGTTTCCACGATTCAAGTTACTCTCTTGAAACTTTGCCGCTGTTAATTAATGATTCGTCACATTTGACAGGTTGAGAAACGGAGGGAAATTGGATCAAGTTTCCTTCATTGTATATTCGTTACTCACAGACATCCCGGGGTCTCTCCTACGTGATACTAATGAGAATATGTTGCTCTAAAACAAAACATCGTGTTGACCACACATACATATAAACAAACTTTATTCTCAAAGAAGCAAAAGTTACAAACTGTGTACGACCACGTGGAGGACACCCACCCCCCAGGGGACTTACATCTAGTAAGTACGTGTTCGGCGAACACGGGACCCCGAGCTGAGTCTGGCATTACTTCCACTTACTTGTGCAAGGCTCCTTCCTTTCTCTTTCCTGACCTTCCTTGGTCACCTCTTGTTCTTTTCGATCCCGACGCCATTAGGGATAGGGTATCTTTCATTTTCCTCATTCCTCTCATTTTTTGTTCTATCCCTCATTTTTTGTCCCCTTGATTTTAGCCCCCCCCTCCATTTGATGTATTTTGTGAGATATGTTTTGGTGTGTTGTAGATCAGGAGGGTTTCTAGTGCGTAGGGTTGAGTCATGTTGGCTCTCCCTAGTGCGTAACTGCATTTTCCCTACCTGTACAAGCTTTTCGGGCTCCAATGACCTTTGATGTCGACATGAGCCGTAAAGCCCAACAAAAAAAACAACCGTGGAGGACAATAAAGTAATTTACTCTCCGGAATCAAGCAAGAAACCATCCCATCATTTGCGATGTAAGGGTTCTAAGGCAGAGGCGGATGTAACATTTCAACACACTCCTAGAAATAAAACAAGTTCGGTACGTGTTATAATATAGAAACATAATTCCAACTAATTTGTATTTCATAAAACACGAGCAAGTAATTCCACAAGTAATTTGTATTATTATTATTATTATTATTATTATTATTATTATTATTGTTATCAAACTATAGATTATTCGCAACATTTATACATGTTACACTATAAGTACAACAGTAGCTAAGAAATTTCTAAACTTCTACTTTAAATGTTCACATATCATGTAAGTCTTTTTCTTCTCTTCATGCAATATTGAACAACTTCACCAAACAGATGAGGGGAAAATTGCAATGATATTAGTATGTATGAATGTTGGGAGAAGTTGTTTAATAATGTACAAAAAAGATCTTACCAGGTATGAGCACATTTAGAGGTAAAGTTTAGAAATTTCTTAGCTACTATTGTACTTATTCTGTAACATGTATGATGTTTGTAGAGATGTAGTATATGTATTTAAGACATCCTTTGATTACAAATATAGCATCGATGAAGATACAAACGCAAAAGTAAAAAAAAAACTATCCCAGTTACAATGTTCTCTTTTCTATGCGCCCTCAATTATATTCTCAGAATTGTCAGAATATTTGCATATTTTCCTAAATAAATAAAACCTGGCAGTGTGAAACAGTTATTTTTAAAAAAATTATATTTTTTCTCATAAATACTCATAAAACAAAAGTTCACAGTTTCACTTGAAAAAAAAAGACTCCTTTGATAAAAGATTTTTTTTCCAAAAAATACATAAGAAAAATATTATTGGCTGTTTCAATGTCATTACATTTCATATATTGGTGAAACGGTATTAAGTCTCATTTACACACAAAAAGAAGACATTATTAACTTGTCTTCAACTTACTACACAGAACTCAAGAACCATGATCTCTTTCAGACAGTGATGTCAATACGAAAATAAGTGATTTGAAGAAGTAAAATAATAAAGTTCTTATTATATATTTCTTCTTCCCTGTATCCTAAACATGGAGAAGATATGTGATAACTTTCTGTCAGCTGAAACTGGCTGAGAGCCGGGAATCGAACCCGGGATCCTACATTGATCGCAGGGGAGTAAACCACTACACCCGTCCGCCTTCTGTACACCATATGGAAATAGGCCCCGGTAGACCTGAGACACATCCCCATACAGATGATAGGTGAACCAGGCGACACAAAATTCCGTGTACACTCAATGACCGGTTTCAGACGTACGTAGTGGTAGTGGTTAGCACCCCTGCGATCAAAGTAGGAATCCCGGGTTCGATTCCCGGCTCGTGGCCATTTTCATCCGACCGATAGTTATCGCAATAAAGTTCTTTATTTCTTCCACGCAACTGGCAGACATGAAATACGTATAAAAACGTGTATTTCCTCCTACTCGCTAGAGAGGATTGTAATATACTTTCACTGCGTTACGGTGGGGTAGAGGGATGTAAGTTTTTAGGCCTCTATTTAATCTCAAATGTTGTCACTGAAATGCACGCACTCGTCCGCACAGCGAGACCAGACAATTCGGTTCAATTGTGCTAAAAATTTATTCCCACGTTACCCCCACCCCCAGTGGCGGATCTAGACCCTAATCAAGGGGTGGGGGCAAAATGTTATAAATATTATTATAATTATTATTGTAAATATTATTATAAATATTATAGCGATATGTTTTTAATATAATGCATCAATTCATCAAATAGATCATTAAAAATTAATTAAATTTATTAATTGTTAATAATTGTATTAATTGTTTAAAATGATAAATACATATTTAAGGATAAAGATATATTTTATCAATTTCAATAGTGTCTGTTAAAAGTTCAGGTCCAATGGAGGGGGGGGGGCTATAGCCCATTTAGCCCCCCCACCACCACCACCACCCTCATAGATCCGCCACTGCCCACCTGCACCCCCCCTCCCCCCCACCAAAAAAACGTTTTCTTGGCAAGTGGTAGAACGTAGGGCTGGCGTTACTCAATTATGGGAAGAAGAGGAGGAGTAAAAGATTCGTTTTAGTGGGGGGGAGGGGGAGGGAAGGGAAGGTCTGTTTTGGGGAGGAGAGGGTTATAAAAAATCTGTAATTAATGGACGGTTCCAAACCTCTTATAATCTCCGAATTTATATTCCTCTTCACTACATAATGCTCTGGAATTTCATTCCTTAAATTGCGCGTAATTCAAGCATGGTTAAGCCCTAGATACCTCGTCGACGCATTTCGCAAATATAACGGAGCGAGTTAATCCGTCAAAATACAGTTTCCACCAGCGAGACACCAGCTTCCACCAGCAGCCGTTACGACAGCGATAACGCGTGGACTGATGCCCATTTGCTCCGGCGCAGTCCCCGTGTGTTCAGCTCAGCTTCAGAGAGGGCGGTCGCGCGGAAACAGCTGCCGGGGGCGAACGGCGCACCGGAAACTAATGACAGCGAACATGGCGTTCTGGATCAGGGGTGCCAACGCGAACGAACCAAGGATAACGAGGTAGTTTGCGAGTGTAGTAGTGTAGATGCGTGGTGGAATACATGGTACAGATGTTTCCTGACGAATGGCGACCCCAAGCGAAATGGAAAGAAACGTTTTTCCCCCTTTATCATACAGAAAAAGAAGGTCCAGATTGGGAATAAGGAAGCATGGTCCCTCTCCTACGAATTTTATTTAAAACTAATTTTATTCTATTTATTTTAATTGAATAAATTTGAAATGTTTTAAAAAGACTTGAAAGTTAACATAAATGATTTTTTTTTTTTGGACAGATGAAATATGAACGTGTTGACGTGCTTACCCAGAAATAGAAATTGTTTATTTCCTTGTTAACAACAAGAGCCACGAAAATAAATCTTCCATATTACAAATCTTAAAGCGAGTAACAAATTCAGATTTATTAAATAACGTGTCAGACAAAGCGACAGCCGTGGTCTTCATCCCCACCATATCGATGAATGGAAGAAATCGGGGTTTCAGCTGGGGTTTCCCTCGCCCGCTGCAGACCAATGTTGGCTAATCTTGACGCCATATCGAGATGAACGTTATGTCAGCTGATTGCTGTCATTTACGTTATATTTTCTCTGTAAGATACATAATAGAAACATATTTCCATTTACGATGATTTTTCGCCTAAAGATGCAAGAAATAAATGAACACTGTGAGGTATCTGAGATATTATTAAAACAAAACAGTAATCCTTTGCAACAAATAACACCATGATAGTAAATGTACATAAATTCTGCAGCCCCATCCTGGCCCGGGTTTTTCTCCGTTTTTCCTTCGGGTAGACGTGGATTTCTTATACAGGTTTTCTAGGCTTTTGTCTAGGGGCGTGTTTATTGTAACAATAAATCGTGAATTTAGTGGTTTTTTTTCAACTCTTATGATTTTTAAACACTATACTCAGAATAATCTATAGTTCGATAATAACTTGTACATGTAAATTTACAAACATATTTGCGTTAAATTAGAAACATATTGACATTATATATGTATTGTAACTCGCAGCTAACTTTTTATCTTATCTAGGAACTTTGGCTGAAATTTTTGAATCCGCCTCTGCCTTAGGGCCCTTGATCGGAATTGATGGAATACGTCCGTCGCTTGCTTCCGGAGAGTAAATTAGTTTATTATCCTCCACGTGGTCATACGCAGTTTGTACTGTTTTTTGACAATAAATTTATTATTAAATTTATTATTATTATTATAAATGGCATAATGGGAAGAACACCAACAACAATTCAAATTCCTAACCTACACCTGACACCCATCGTACACATCAAATATCAATCTACAAACGGAAGAAGTATCAATTGGACTTTATGTATGAAAAAATATTCCAGTTATCCCCATGCTACCATTACCAACCTACCGCGTAGAACAAATTCCGGTCGGCAACTATCGCTCACTTACCTGGCCCACTCGGCGGAGCGATGACTGATATCTGGCTGTCATTGAGCTTAAATTGAAACTAGGGAAATGAGTTCGGCCTATTCATTGGCGTGAAACACACTTAAATCCCTCTAGAAAGAAATACATTGTTCATAAAAAGTTGATATACTTTCAGCAACACAAGTACATAATTATCATGCCTACAAATAATCCCTTTTTAGTATTTCCTCCAAATTAACAATAAGACATACAATTTCAATACCGCACATAACAAATATTACATTAACACTGACACTACACAAATAGTTATTTTTTAAACAACAATGGAACTTGTCTGTTCAAGCACATCATACCAGCTGAAAAATCATTGAACAGCATAACATTTTATGAACAGTAACGTTCATCCAGTCTGATAACTGCACAGCCGCGACCAATGAGGATACATTGAACTAAAGTAAATAATCGAATCACATAATGCTTTCATGGTAGAACGCCTTCATTGGCTCCTCCTAAAATGATTACCTCAGTAGTGGCAAACCGATGCCGTACGTCATGTGAGATAAAAGCTACAGAGGTGAGACGTCTTATGGAATAGTCTCATTGGCGTGTTGATTACGTCCAGGTGTCAATCAGCTGCCCTCCAATCAGTAATTCTCATAGGACTTCGTAGGTGCTAGCTATGCTCAGCTTCACGTTCACCGGTGTGATAGTGTCTTTTTTTTATTGTGTGGGGCTTTACGGCTCATGTCGACATCAAAGGTCATTGGAGCCCGAAAAACTTGTACGGGTAGGGAAAATGCAGTTACGCACTAGGGAGAGCCAACATGACTCAACCATACCCACTAAAAACCCTCCTGATCTACAACACACCAAAACATATCTCACAACATACATCAAATGGAAGGGGGGCTACAATGAGGGGAGCACATAACATGAGGGGGGACAAAGAATAAGGGGGGACAAAAAATGAGGAGTAGGACAAAAATGAGAAGAATGAGGAAAATGAAAGATACCCTAGCCTTAATAGCGTCGGGATCGAAAAGAACAAGTGGTGACCAAGGGAGGTCAGGAAAGAGAAAGGAAGGAGCATGGCACAAGTAAGTGGAAGTAATGCCAGACTCAGCTCGCCGTCCCGTGTTCGCCAAACACGTACTTACTAGAGTGATAGTGTCTCCGATGTTTCTAGAATTCAATCGATTTCGATGTGTGTCCCGAGGTCGCGGTTAATTTAAACATCACCGATAATCGTTATCGGATGTCGAAACTTTTAAAAGTCGAGTGAAGACATCGAGAATACTCGAGGAGTGTCTTCGGAGTTTATTCTCGCATCCTAAGATGGCGTTCGCCTCTATCGCGAAATAGCGACAATGATCTCGTAACCACCATGATCATAGTCAAAGTAAAAGTAATCTAATCATCCGAGTAATAGTGAGTCCTCTGAGAACGTCTGCCTGCGCTTAAATCTCTTCATCCCCCCCTTCTCCTACTTTGGAAGATTAGTTTGACTCCGCCTATTGCATATGTCACGATCATTTTTTCTAGTAATAATAACTTAAAGTGTATTTCACGTGATTTCTTCTGATTGGCTGTGGTCCTTTGACGTTGTTTCCTTAATCAGCCTATCACCGATCGTACTTTAGTCACGTGATGTCTCGTCTCGTAATGTACTATCTTCGCGTGATGGCCGTCTGTTTACTCTCAAGAATTGAAGTCACTAGTTTCGCACAAAAGACTCTTCAGCTGGCCTGAAGGGCCATCCCTTCTTCGTCCTATGGAATTCCCTCAGTTCCAGAAAAACAATCACTACTTGTTATTGCTACTCGCTTCCTAAATCGTACATAAGCCAGAGACCATAAACAGATCCTACGCAGATACTAGTCGCAGGTTCGCCGAAGGGCCTTTTGTTATCCTTGAAGGAAACCAGACACTTGCTTTCTCTTTTAAACCCGTCACAATATGTCTCACTGAACAATGGCCCTACTCTGACGCGCAATATTTTGATGAAACGTTGTCCCGAGAATAATTAATCCTTTCAAATTACTATAAAATTCCGAAAATATTGATAAAATTGAATTATATATTACAATATTCACATTTGTTTTGATCTTAATAATATGTGCATCGGCCATGTTCTTAAGCCCAGAGGTTTCCTATGCAAAGTCCTTCTGCTCCCACTATAGTATTTTGTGCCTTTAGCTTTTAG
Source organism: Laupala kohalensis (assembly GCA_002313205.1). Taxonomy (NCBI): domain Eukaryota; kingdom Metazoa; phylum Arthropoda; class Insecta; order Orthoptera; family Trigonidiidae; genus Laupala; species Laupala kohalensis. Next base: position 11,251 of record NNCF01133068.1, on the reverse strand, counting down.
CAGTCGTTGCACCCCTGTCGCGTAAGTTACATGCGCTTTGCGCGACGCGAATCGTCACCAGAGAAGCGAGTAATTTGTAGCAGCGCATGCGTTGACGTCATAAGTGAATTTATGAAGAAAGGAGGAGGAGGCAGTGGAAACACACAGACGCACAGGTCTATAGTCACTTGTCGCTTTATTAGAACAAACGACGGTGACAAAGGATGACGGATGGAAAGTACACAACGAGGAAAAACGACTATTTACTTGTCCTGAAAGCAAACGGTTGGGATCAAGATAACTAGTATACTAATGGACAACGCAGACGCAGTAAATTCTGTGAATTACATATTAGAATACGCACAGAACGTGAAACTTGTCGTGTTTGCTAGCATTAAAATAATTATATATTCTGATCAGAAAAAATGCGTTTTACCAACAAAATAAAATCGCATTTTGCATCGTATTTAAGACTGGCGTAGGTACACTACTGATAACAAAAAAGGGCCCATTTATTTTTCTAAGTCCCACGCTCTGACCAGTTTTGGATCTGTTAGGTTTGCAACGCATCTCTCCTCTTGCTTCCCCTTCGACAGAGAAGTTTCGTTCGACGAATCGTAGGTCTATTTGAAACGGCGCCCATATTTGAAAGACTAATAGTACCGCTGGTAAATCGTAACGAGATAAAATGTTTTATTACATCGCTATTAAAGAAATATTTTGTATTTTTTTATTATACACATTTTGGACTTCTGTAGCAAAAATATTCTGTATATTCTTGACTTCAATAAACTTTACCATTCTCTATATTTAAACGACATCTCTAGATTCGTTGTCTCGCAAGGTCTTCATAGGCAATGTAAAAGATATTAGAGTTTTTTTTGTAAAAAACGTTTGCGTAATATGTTGCTTCGTAAAAAGTCATATACCCGCAAAGAATGTTTCTAAATGACAATGTTCGTTCCCTGCTCTGGAAATCAATACATAATACTGAATATCGATACTAACATTATAAATGAGGAGTGAGTTAAGTATGTAGAATATATAAAGTATTTCAATTGTAAAAAAATTCGTCAACGAGGTTTTCATATTATTGATCTCTGATTATTTTTTTAGGTTGCACGATTACTACCAAATTGTTATATCGTGGATAAATATGTCACTAGAAGATGTAATTTATTTGTTCCTTAAGTAGTTTTATATTATTTATAACTCGAGAATTAAACTTTTGTATTATTAGTTCATATTTGAGACAAACGTTTTCTATATTTATTTAATTCCTTTTCACATATATGAAAAACTTAAGAGAATCGCAAATTATGTGAAATTACTTTCGACAATACACATCATTTGTAGGCAATGAGATTTGATTTCTTTACTTCACTGTATAAATATAAGAAATTATAGGAATATTTATAAGTAATTTGTGATTCGAATTATACCAATTCCATACGATATCTTGCAATTATATTCAAATTCTGTTAAAAACTATATTTTATCACAGTATTACGCAAACGTTTTTTACAGAAACTCTAATATCGTTTACATTGCCTATGAAGACCTTGCGAGACAACGAATCTCGAGATGTCGTTTAAATATAGAGAATGGTAAAGTTTATTGAAGTCAAGAATATACAGAATATTTTTGTTATAGAAGTCCAAAATGTGTATAATAAAAAAATACAAAATATTTCTTTAATAGCGGTGTAATGAAACATTTTATCTCGTTACGATTTACCAGCGGTACTATTAGTCTTTCAAATATGGGCGCCGTTTCAAATAGACCTACGATTGGTCGAACGAAACTTCCCCTGTCGAAGGGGAAGCAAGAGAAGAGAGGCGTTGCAATTTTAACAGATCCAAAACTGGTCAGAGCGTGGGACTTAGAAAAATATATGGGCCCTTTTTTGTTATCAGTAATTTACAATTGAATCACCAAAATATCAGACATCGCTATAAATAAAAAGTGTAAAGCGCACATATTTTGATTTCTACTTGAAAAACATACCTCACCGGCCGTGAAAATGCAACAATTGGATGGTGAAACACATTTTGCGTCTCAGGGAGAAAACACTTATTTTTACAAAAATATAAGACTAACTTTTAAATCACGAAAGTGATGGAAGTTTACTTTGATTTGTAGTAAATTTTTTGTTGTTGTATTCTTTACATTACTTTTATCTATAGATCCGGACATTTTAAAAAAGATATTTCACTTGTTCTGACGCCATTCTTGTACTTAATGCTTCTCTTGTGCTTCATTTCTAACGAGATAAGCGAGTTTCGGAATATTTTTTGTACTGTATTACTAACTGATAGAAACAAATTAAATTATGTTTTCTCCATCATTATAATTCATAGTGTTGTGATACAAAACAATTACATTAGTAATAATATATAAAATAATTGTACATCTTCGTGATTTGATTTCGACTCGGAGTGATGGCCGCTTCCACCTAAAGAAAATAACTTACCTCTATTCCTCGTCAGGAAAAGTTCACACGGAATAGGAATATGTTATTTCCATTACGTTCAAAGAAGAGGAAATACATGAGCACACCAATATAAAATCACCCGACAGAGATTAAATTACACAAAAGATACAGATTCTTATCTCTACGAAAAGTTTTTGGTTGAGTCATAAAATTATGTAAATAATTGAGTTCAACGGGAATCTATGAAATACTTGAAGATGCACTAGTCAGGTTGGTAACGAGAAATTTAATTCAGTGGGAACGCAGAGTTTTTTGACATAAATTATTAATGTTAATATGAAGTTACTTGTCCTTAAATATTTTTAATTGCTCTCTTCGTGTTATTAATGCGGGTATTTATTGTTGATTGGAATTTTCTGGGTGTGCAAATAATTTTCACAGAATATCAGCTTATTGTTTAATGGTATTATTAACGCAACATTTTCATTTAATTTAAAAACTATCAATCTGAGCTGACACGTCAAGTGCGAGCATCTCACCAAAAAGTAATCCGCCCTTAGGACGAACCCTTACGAAGGAGATTCTCTAAACCTCAGACCCACTCTCATTCCACTCAGGCATTCCTAAAAAGACAATATTCGTAAACATTAAATTCTTATATACGTCCACTCGACTCACATTGTTTCCCCCTATCCTTCCTCCACAGCCGGGCGATATAACAACGCAAACCTCCGTCTGGCACCGCACCCTCGGCAGCCGTCAACAGTAAATATCCCACATCAATTGACAAATGTTCTATTAACAATATTTATGTTATTAATTAGGGCTTTAGGGATCGCCAACAGCAACGTTACTAGAGCCCTCTAACAATATTTAAACAAATGAAGTATTTCGTTGTTACATTTTTGGGTCCCGGAGGTTTCCCCTCTGACTCTACCTGTACCTGTACACGCCATGATAGATTAGCTTTATTATAATCATTCATTCCAATAACACAATCTTAAGTTACAAATAAGTTGGCCGACATCAATGTAAGAGGACTCAAAACTATCTTCTCCATCCAAAACATTGTACGAAGTCCACATTCTTCAGGAAACTTGAACTATAACCGCAGTAATTATTGAACAAAGAGAACAAGTGAAACTAACGATGCAATTCAGCAGTACCAACCTCTGTTTGTTTTTGTTTTTTTTTCTTTTTCCCGATTTCGTTTCGATGTGCGCTGAGGAAACACAAACAAACTGATGTTAATTGGAGTCAGCAACAGCAACATCGTCTCCCATTACTACCGCTTTGAATTCTCCAGGATGCAGAAACTGCGAAATGAGGATTCCGGGCGTGTGTCAAAGGCCCCCAGCCGTCCAATTGAAACCGCAATCCGCAAGAGCAATACGCGGTTGGTCTTCAAGACTAAACGAGACTTCAAGAGTCGAAATTGCGGGATTTGGATTCTGAAAGCGTCGATAAACACGGCGTTTACCAAGAGCGATCAGGTTGGTAGTTGGGTGTTCAATACATTGGAATATGAGCATATGATACTTAATTCCAACTCCCAATTGCGGATCTATGAGGTGGTGGTGGGGGGGGGGGGAAGCACTTTCAGAGCAATCGTTCATCGAATGCGATGTTACGGACTCGAAGTCTAAGATCCACGACTCACTAATGGCGTAACACTGCCACAGTCGTCCATAACATATATTCTCAGTATTGCCAAGAAATTTTTGATTTTTCGGAAAACTCAAATTTAAATATGCAAATCGAAGTGACCTCAAACAGCATGTAAACATTCATAAACAAAAGAGAAATAAGCAAGTCTAGAATATACTCCAGATACTTAAATATCACTTTTAAAAACTGTAGTTACCTAACATTGCATTTTGGACAAAGAAGTTAGTTATTACAAACGTTGTATCTCAGAAATGGTATTTGTAAAAAATACACATGGGACTTTGAATTTACGTACGGACGCTAATAAGCAATCTGGTATGTACAATACAATATTATAAAATGTTTGTGTAGTTTCTGCTATTTTGTAAATATAATTTGTGTTTATATTTATGTTTAAAACCACGTTCATTTGTCCTGTTGTTATGTTTATTGTCATAATTTGTTATTATATGATCACCTGACGACGACTTAAAACTAGGTCGGAACGTTGTGAGCTCATAAACGTTCGTAAGTCTTTAATTATTTATTTAATTAGATTATATAATGGACGTTAATAGTAGTAGAATACTATTAGATACCTCCCCTCTCCTAGAAAGTTCCTAGCATTAACGTTAAGTCGCGTTACACAGAGAGAGAGGGAGAGAGAATTTCTCACACTGTCAGAGCTAACCTCTCTTGTGAAGGTGATGTACCAGAAGAATCTTCAAAATCTCGGCACAGCGGATTTGTGCGACACTATTGTTGACTTTGAAAGACTACGACTTCCTCATTGGAAACGCAATCTACAAAAGAGCAACAAACAAGTCCACTTAGTTGATCGACGCTCCAAGTGTTGGCATCTAAGGTTAGGATTATGTTGGAGAGATGATCGGGGAAAGGAGAGCGAAGCGAAGAAGCGGAGAAGCGATGGAAAATCATTTTGTCACGTCTGCGTTCGGCTTATCGGTCAACATAACCTCACAAAATATACTTTTGTTGAATTCATTTCCATAGTCACATCGTGGTCACAGTTCTAATCCTTTTTTTTTGTCCCACAATCGCGACTCTTCGGTGCACACAAATTTTAACAATTGCTCAAAATCCATCGCAGAGCAATGTCATACAATCTCGAAGCCGCAACAACAATGGCGATCGACAAGATAAGATTCGATAAGAGCAAATGAAACGTACCGAATGGTTTTCGTTGGGTTTCTCGATGGTCTCAACGCTGGTCGCAGTAAAAACACCCTCATTCGTCATCAAGCGCAGGTTAGCTTCGCGTTGTTCTTCTCTCTCCTCTTATCGCTGAACGTCACTCCGACACAGTCATACCCTAAAGAGGAGTTAGGTTAGATCTTCTTGCAATGACATCCAAAGAAGGTTGGATGACGTCAAAGGGTGTCGGTTAAATGAGGAGGAGGTTTAGATCAACCAAATGCCAATCCAAAGCAATAGAAACAGTCACGGAAGGAGTACAATGGTTTTTTGGTTGGTGCAAAAGATTCTAAACTGCGATAACTATTAGTTCGTGGATTCACCGCACTCGGCGTGACATTCGCATGGCACTTGGAGCGACCGTCTGTGGGTTGTTTGAAATTGAATGGCTGAGATTAAAAGGAATGTTAGGAAATTTTGGTGGAAAAAAATACCTTTTCCTACACAACCATTGGTGCTATATTTGTGTGTAAAAAATAACATTAGATATCTGGTAGATGGTTTCATTTAAATTTAAAGAAGTATTTTCTCTTTTAAACTCGGGGGGTTGGAAAATACAAGAAATAATACCAAATGTCATATAATAGCGTAGTTTATCTTTTTCAATAGGTTCTTAATTTATCTGAAATTATGTGAAACATCTGCTACATTTTGTTACATTTAATAATAAAGTGATATATTCATGATTGTCCACAGCGATTATTTTACAAAAAGAATCTTTAGAGCTTCTTTGTCTTGCGTGACTATTCAGTATCATCAACTTGTTGGACACGTTACCACGTCCTCGCAAAGCTGTTTGTGCTTTTGCAATTCGTGTCCCGAGTGTTAGCGACGGGAGAGCAAATACTACCGCAGCGTTCCTCGTGGCAAAACAGTAAATTTGCTTACATCAGTGAAAAAAGAACAACAAATCGTTGTATTTTACTTTAAGATATTACTCTCTCGGAAGCTTAAGACTAGTGCAATCGCGGGACCAGAAAATTTGCAGGTTTTCCCTTCCACGTCTCAGTTTATAGATACTTGGGATGATGGAAATAGATGAGCCCTCTGCGGCTAACCACCACAGTTTTAATACTTGGATACAGCTATCTAGGTTATAGGTTGTACGTTCCCCACCAAAAATGTTTCACGGCATGTTTAGAAATTAAACCCACTTAGAATTGGACCTCACTAGCTCTCGTCATCACGGTCTATATGGTATAGATTGGCCGAAAGGAATAGAGATAAGTACACTGAGATATTCTACTTTGAAAGTAAAAAGGAATTTTTTCTACCTTTTCATAACTTCATCTACCCCCGACGTAAAAGCTAGATATTTGTCATCTCAGTTTCTTTGTTCGAAAATTTAAATATTTTCCTTATTTTTCCTCATCCCTAAAGTACGAAGTAGGGACGAAAATTAGTGAAAACTGTGTATGATTTTACGTTTATAGTCAGCCGATACCTTTACCCGCGTTGTCACATTCTCACGTCGAAACATTTGTCTCCCTTTCACATGTGCAGATTCATTCAGAAATACTCGTGCAAATTCTCTCCTTACACATGCTGAAATAAAAACTCACCATACGACCTTAACTACTTACTTTAGTAGAAGAAGGTAATTAACAATGTTTCAACTTACGAGCAAGTGAAAGAGTAATCAACTCAGAAACTCATAATCATGCGATTTCATAATGATGAAGATGTTCACTCACTCGCCCCCTTTTTTTAAATGCTTCTGCATGCACTCGAAACGAGCACGTTCATAACTCATAATCTAATATTCAGAGGTCAGAAGTTTACTAGAAGTTATTTTTCTTGTTTAGTTGAGAGGAACTCGCCCCCGAGTTTGTAAAAATCACGTTTTAATAAAGAGTTGCCCGGCGAGAGCAGATTATAAAAAGAGACTAGTTGTGACTGGAATATTATACGTAAAGAAGAAGTGCCACTGTAATTTTATTACTCTGCGAATGAGAAATGCTCATTGGGAGATTTTAAAAAAATAAAAATAAAAGTAAACTTATAGTAACAACAATAAGAGATTAATTAACATATCATCACCTTAATTTCCATAAAATACAAACATATTTTTTTCTATCAGTGCACAAGGCAACAACTAGAAAGAAGTTACATTTAACAAATTAAATATATACATGAGGCCCGTAAGAATGTATATTAATATACATACACAAACACATTTTCGCTTTACAAACAGACACACACACTTTGACGAGGTACAAGCGTGCGCTTCAATATACACGCGTATATACCATTGCTCCTCCTCTAACTCCCTTAACGTAAACATAGTTGCTATAACGTCCAAAACAAAATTTCTTACGAACATACCAGCAGGGGTGGATCTATGGGGGTGGGGGCTATAGCCCTCCCGCATTGGAACAGACCTCTTACAAAGTATGCCATTTATCGATTTCAATTTTAACTTTTAAAAGCGTTACCAGTATTATAATTGTTATTGTTTTTAATAGTATAATTGTAACTGTTATTTATAACACCAGATAATAACTTGAAGAAATAAATGTTATTAATAATACTAGATTGTCAATTATTTATTTGATGCATTATATTGAAAGGTTTTATTTATACATATTTTTTGATATAACACCATAATTTTTAAACAAAAATGCTCCGCGGTCAACCTTCCCCCACCCCTCGCTTGATTACAGTCTAGATCCGCCATTGCATCCCAGTTAAGTTTGTTATTAGAGTACTTCAAATTATTTAGGAGCCTACTGCGTGAAAGGACTGGTCACTTTCTGGAACCACAGGGGGCGGAACGCGTTCATTCTGCTGCTTTCCATCACCTCTTTTCCCGCTCTCGTATACTCCTTTAAAAAATAACAACTGCCTCTTGCAACACCGCGGGATTTAAGATTTAATAGATTTATAAATAATATAATTAATTGAGTTGAGAGTGCAATTACAATTAAAATTATTTTATTTGATACCAGAACTTTGTAATACGCGTAATAATAAAGTGAAATTATACTTTGAAGTTAAATTGACGTCATCCTCAGAATTATTTTAATAATTCTGCATAATATCATTATTTAGTATACCTCGTTGAAAAAAATTCTTTTAACTGCGTCTGTAAGCAGTGTTTCCAATATGTTATCTTATCTGATCAGATAACGTCGTGTTTCTCTGTGGAGGAGGAACCTTTCTCTCACGGACTGAGGGCAGTAATCCTTGTGAACTATTCTACTGCCATGTGAGGGGTATTGGACTCGTTATTGAGTGACCAATACAGCCCTTTTAAGGGCTCAAAAAATAAAAACAATGAAATCCCTAACTTGATCAGCGTTAAATATTTTGTGTAGAAGATGTTTAGTCTTATAGATAACAGTTTGAAACGAAAAAAAATATATGCAAAGCTATGTGGATTAGATCGGAAAGATCTCTACATACTTTCTTCCTAGTGGGTAGTTACTTAACAACTGTGCCACTGTGCCCGAGTAGAAAATTATTATTCTATTTTCCTTATTCTCTCAGAATAATTATATAATTTTTACACACAATAATTCTTTGAAAAAAAATATTTGGCATATCTTTTAAAGGTTATTATTATTATGATCAAATAATAATTATTAATTATCTTGTTCTTTCTATCGTGTGAAAAACTGTTATATTGTAATAAAGACATGAAGATTTCATCCTCCGTACATCAAAACTTAGCATGACATACAAATACGAATACTGTTAGTTTAAATTAAACTAAATACTGTGCTCCAAATGAATAAGATAATAAAAAGAGAAGTCACAAAAACAAATTTACTCAACAACTACATCAAAAAATATTTCATATCTCCATTTACTTATGTAACTTACAAATCTATTAAATCTTAAACAACAGGCAATTCAAGAAAAAAAGAACGACATTCATTGTCAAACCGACTAAAACACGCAGACTTGAGTGGCTATTTATTTGTTCGAATTTTTCAACAGACATTTTACCTCCTCCAGCAAAAGTGTAATTGGCTGAGAACACTAAAGCACTGCTATGATTGTTCTGTCACCACAAAGTGGGTTCGAATCACAGGCACACTTGTGAACTGATTTTTGAAAATGGTTTATACCACAATTCAACTCGTAATATCTGTTTGGGAGCTGTAATGACCGAAACCTTAATTCATGCTCTCACATTGCTTAGGAAAATCTTAAAACATACGCTGAGCAATTATCAATTCGGCAACGTAGCATTATGACATACATGGCAACGTGGCAGGCCAAAGTTCATCTGCGTGGCAGGGCAAAGACGACAAAGTTTCTATAAAATAATTTTCATTCATGTTCTCTTTAAGTTTCGATATTTTAGTTTCTCCATGTGTAAATGAAAGTGTTCAATGATATATTTTACGAGGAATTTAGAAAAGTTCTTCAAAATTTCAATAAACATGTGCAAAATTTTTTTATATAGAATTTAAAAGCAAATAATTTATATTTAAAGAAAACAATGATACTAAAAGAAATTCACGAGTTCGTAGTTATACCTCAAGTATTAAAACTTTATTTTAATAAAAATATTGAGTAGGAAACGGGTCTAATATATATCCAAACCATATTTTCAATATATATTTATTCATATAGCATCTAGATTTACAACATTATACATTTGGAGAACAATGTTTACTAAAGAAAAAGGTATATGCTCCATTAATTTAAACTAACAGTTTTCGTAGCAATAAAATAGCAATCGCATCGTCCAATTTTACTAAGCTCCATAAACTCAAATTCCCCCTCTACAGAGTAACACGAGGCCGTCTGATCAGATAAGGTATTTCAAACCTTTCTTCTTATAGTCGTAGATGAAAGAAATAATTTCAACCAGGAATACCTAGAAAGAGAGAGAATTTGCGCAGATGATTTAAACTTTCGCTTTACTCGAACGCAAAGGCTACTTCATTTGAAGGTTAAAGTGTTCCAACTATTTTATTTTTCTTAAATATACTGTATTCATAGTGTAATTAGTATATGTTTAATCCGTATTATCGGTAAAGTTTGGTATAGATTTAGTAAAATAATGTCCACTCACATGGCATACTTTTTCGTTTACCAATGGTGAAAATCCAAAGAATGTGTTTGTAGATATGTCATTTTAATGTTATTTTTAAAGGAGAATAGAAGATAGTGTGCATCTCATGTTTCTCATTGTATTTGGAATCTTCCACCCACACGAACGTCCTTAGTCGCGAATTCACATCCAATGACGGTGTATCCAGTGACGGTGAAGAGAAAGAGAGAGAGGGAGAAAGAGAGAAGTAGGAACAAAGAAAGAAAACAAGAATCTGTTGTTGTATTTCACAATTTCATTTAAATAAATTAATGAAAGAGATTTCAGTTTTAGTTATATTTGTTGTAATCTAAAACACGTTTTTTGTAATATTAATCTCGGATCACGATTTTATATGCTGCACGATTACAACCAGTGTTATATTGTAGATTATTGTATTATTAGAACACGTAATTTATTCGTTCCTTGAGTGGTTTAATGTGATTTATAACTCGAGAATTAAACTTTTGTGTTATTAGTTCATATTTGAGACAAACGTTTTCTATATTTATTTAATTCCTTTTCACATATATGAAAAACTTAAGAGAATCGCAAATTATGTGAAATTACTTTCGACAATACACATCATTTGT
>NNCF01133067.1:62842-81324 GCA_002313205.1 Laupala kohalensis | reverse complement strand
CGTCTGGCGAGTCACGATTAAAATGACACTAACTATTTAAATTATCGATTTAAAGATCCGCCCTGGAAATATATTATAAAATTCTTGCGTAATGTCAGCTTTGAGTAATATTATAAACCTTTGCGTAATGTCAGCCCCGTTACAAAAGAATTTACAGATTTCAACAAGAGAAGTTAATGAGTGTTTCTATTTCCTAATAAATATTGTTTTCCATATGACTTCGGATGATGTAAGTGAAGTTAATATCTCTTATACTTTATCACACCATTGTTATAGTACTTTAGATACTGATTAAATTCCTTTCTTCATGCATGTTGTTTTTGCTCTTTTTTTTATTTAATAGATCATTTCTAACTGTACGCAACTTTGGCCCTTCGGTTGTGTACATTATCTCTGTAGCCCCATCCTGGACCGGGTTTATCTACGGTATTCCTCCGGGTAGTGGAGGATTTTCCTTGCGCGGGAATAAATAAAATAAATAAATAAATGACTTTGTTGGTGGCGAGACGCAGACCGAGGTCTGCTCTTCCGCCTAACTAAAAATAGTTACAATATCATTATAAAATTAGTTTGAATAGGAGGGTATTTACGATATCTACTACTGGGAAAACAAGCTAAAGACCATCCCGGTATTCAACTTTAAGCGATTAAGGGAAACCCAGCGAAAAACCCCAATCAGGATTGCGACTTAAGGCCGAATATACCAAATAATTTATAAAATAAGATAAGATAAAATGGTTTTATAAACTAATGTTGTATCTGTTAAAAAAGAATCTCATTGGAGGGAAAAAGAAGAGTTTTGCAGAAAAAGTTAACATTACATAACGACTGTACCAAAATTAAGTGAAGCATTACAAAAATATAAAAAAATACAAATATAAATAGTTAGGATATATTTCATTTTACACAGAATAAAATTACTCTTAGAGATAATATTATTCTATGATTTACATTTTAACTTACATTAAAAAAATTATTTACAAATTACAGGACATTTTATTCTGCAATATCTTACATTTGGGAAGTTACCACAACGCAGAATGGTAGGGGTAGAAGTGGAAGGGGAGAGGGATAAGATGCTTTTAAGAATAAAGAGATACAAGAGCGGGAAGTTGGAAATAGATGTGGCGTTTGCAAGAGAAGGAAAAATATGGTAATTGAATAAATTAATAATAATAATAAGAAAACGTAAGGTGTTAGGAAAAGTGCCTAGGTATTTATTTTATAGTATGGAGGATATTGGCGCAACCAAGTGGTTAATTTTCTTTTGAATATATGGACACCGTTCGAATGCCTCACTTCAGGTGGTAGTTTATTCCATTCACGGATTGTACTTACTGTAATTGACTTGTTGAATATGGCCGTTCTATGTCGTGGTACAACGAGAAATACATCATTTATAGTTCCTTTTTGTTTTAAATATTGAAAGTTTAAATATAGTAAGTTGAGTTAAATGTTTGTTATTTAGAATCTTGAGCAGCATGATGAGGCTATGGAGAATGCGTCGTAATTTAAAAGAGAATATTTCAGCTTTTAAATAATATTCTGATACGTGGTCATATTTGCGTATATCAAATATGAAACGGAGGCAAGCATTTTGTGTAACTTGTAATTTGTGTTGTAGCTTTGAACTTAAATCTGAAAAGATAAAATCACAGTAGTCAAAGTGTGGCATTATTAGTGAACTTACCAGAAATTTTCTCGAGGAAGTGGGTTATAAATTACGAAGACACATTAGGTTATGCATAGAGGAAAACCTTTTTGACAAGTTTTGTCAACATCCGTTTTCCAACTTAAATTACTATCCACATAAATACCTAGATTATGCGCTGATTTGCACCATGGAAGTGATACACTATTTATATTAATATCCGGCGGATCGCGTTCTGAGAACTTATTAAGTAAATTTCGTGAATCAATCATCAAGCGCTGAGATTTTGATGGGTTCAGTAATAACCCCAGAGAGGCAGCCCAAGTGTGGAGTGATGTCAAGTCCTGATTTGTTTTCTGTACGATAGTATTTAATTCCGATGTTCGTCCGCTGAGATAAATTTGGAGATCGTCAGCGTACATATGGTATTTATTATATATTAAAGATTTTGCTATATCATTTACATAAATGAGAAATTCTAGTAGTCCTAAAACTGTCCCTTGAACAACATCTCTGGGTGTTTTAAGAGCATTTGATTTATATTTACGGGATTGGACGAGTTGTTCGCGGCCAGTTAAATATTCACGAAACCATTTTAATGTTAGATTAGCAAAACTTGTATTTTTTAATTTAGCTGAAAGAATTTAATGGTCGACGAAATCAAATTTCACGGAGTATTAATATGGTTACTTCACCGCGGTCCATATTTTTTCTAATATCTTCAGTGACTGTCAGTGGAGTCGTTCCTGTCTCTTTACCAGTTCGGAAACCTGACTGATTCTCATCTAAAATGCTATTTTTTATTAAATAACTTTCTATTTGACTTCGAGCCAATTTCTCAAGCACTTTTGAAAGTGTTGGAATTATACTAATCGGTCGAAAATAGCTTGGAGAGGTGGGATGAGGGATTTTTTTTGCAATGGGTGAACGAGAGCCGTTTTCCATGCAATTGGACAGGAACCACTACAGAGAGAAAAGTTTATTATGTCTGTAATGGCTGGTATTGCAATATGAGCACAAAGTTTTAAGAACCTAGCATTTATGCAATCAGATCCATATGCGTTAGATTTGAGATTTTTAATTAAGTAAGTATTGTGCCAGAGTTTTCACAAGAGAAGTAGAAAATATCAGTATGTTGTTTTTCAGGAACTTTTATTGATTCGAGAGTATTAAATTACTAATATTCAGAATATTATTTTACTCTACCTGTTCTTGATCCATGTTAAATAATATTCAATTATTTGTTAAATTCAGATGAAAATTATTTCAATGCGTCTTTACCAAAACTTTCAAGCGAAATACCGCTAATGCAGTAGTAATATATACTAATCACACTTTGCATAATATTTAAGCAAAGTCGTCGGACTAGTTTTCAAAAATATTCAATACTGTACTTTGACCTTCATGTGAAGTGCTTTTATGTTCAAGTAAAAAGAAAATGTATACGCCAGAAGTAAATTCTACCGTAAATACGAAAAATAAAAAAAAATCCGTTCGGCCAGGAGTGCTGCGCACAGACGGACGAGCGAACGAACGGACGGTCGGTTGGACAGATCTGACCGGACGGCCGTCCAGTCAAAGCCACTTTTTCGGAATGAGGGGTCTCCAAAACGAATATTTCCGTGAAAATTTGGTTTACGATTTTTTTCATGATTTCAATACTTTCTATATACTACGTATGTGAGAAAGTAAAACACAAGATGAAAATATACTAAATGTTCTACTTTACATCTCTCTTTCAAGTATGCTCACTTCCAAAGACTTATAGCGGTCGAAACAACAGAGATAATCAATACAGGTTCAATATATATTTTTGATGTAATTTTCATCCTGATCCAAATTTTCATTACTCTCAAAGAATTTTGTCACTGCGTTTCTCTCAGTTGGAGTACAATTTATAACTTGTGACTAAATAACGGTTATTCTTTTTTTTTTAATTTCTTCAAATTCAGGTTCTAATGTCAAGTGGTGTTAAGTCAAACTAAGTGACAGAAACGTATATAAACTGTTTAAATTATTTAAATGTTGTTTTAATTATTTAAAATTATAAAATGTTTATAAACTGTTTAAATACTGTTTAATTTATTTTAAACGGAAATCGCATTTAAATAATGACATTTTTCAAAAATTTACAGAAATACTTACAATCCGTAGTGTTATTTCTTAACGAAACTGTTTCTCAAAATGAACAAAACATGAATTACGCCTTTTGATTTCCATCTCCGTATGTGTGTATAACATGTATGATTTATTTATTTGTAACAAAATATTACCTCGTCTCCAAAAAATTCATTACAAAGTTCTGATATAAATAAGAGGTATGATGCGTTTATTTAATTTTCTCGTGCCAGATTCACGCCATACGGTATTTTTTTACCTGACCATATTATGGAAAAACGGTCGAAGATGCATGGGAAGGAGAGATGTTCAGAAGTCGAGAATAGATGAGAGGAACTTCACCTGAACACGTCACTCACAAGGAATGAACACAGATTAGAACTTATTTTCGCTAAACCGTGAGAAGTATTCAGTGAGTGTAAATGCCATTCTTCATTGTGTATAGATGAAGTTTAAGAAGAAATGAAACAAGTGAATTAAGAGTCGTTATTTTCTAAACATGTCTATATTTGAGTCTATTAGCAGTTCAATCATAATAAGCCACATGATGGCTCACGTGCTAGCGTTGTCGCTCATCACCAAGTCATCTCGAGTTCAATTCCCCCAAAAAATTGTAGACATTTATGTCCCAGTTCTTTGACTTCTGGAAAGCGAACCCTCCTTCCTCTATCCACCTCCTAGTATCAATAACTCTAACTATTACTAACAGCTTCTACTACTAACCCTTCCACGTGGACCAATTTATTGGTAAACCCAGCTAACCGGTTCACCAAATAACAATAGCTCCATCATCCACCTACCACCTCATATCGCTCCATGTAGATAAGTTTCAATAGCATGCTACATTTCACATTTAAAAAAATACTAAAATAGAAATCATTGGAAGACCCTAATACACGTTCAGAGGTGAACATATTCTAATTTTTTATTTAGACACAACAGTAAAATTGCACTAACCTTATACTGCATTTGAGCTTTTTACCTATTAGTTTTCAGCCAAAAGAATAACCTAATCGGCGACTCCGCATAAGAAATATTTAATCAAGATGAAGATCAATCAGGTGTGAATAGACGCTAGCAAAAGAGGATACTTTCCTACAATACATATTTTTGGATACGATTTTTTATGCGTGTTGTTTTTAAATGGCAGAATCTTTCTTCACGTGCAGTCACTTATTAATGTATGAAGATGAATTTAAGATGAATAATTCTTTGGGAAGAAAGTTAAAAATGAAACTGAATGGTAGAAAGAATTTGAAAACCCAACGTAATTTGTGACATTTAATTAAGCACCGTAAATAGTGCATGCTGTTGAAATGTAGAAATAAGCAGATTATTTCGTAAAAGAGACTGAATTCCTTTTCGATGCCTCATTCCCGCAGCGTTTACTCGTTAAGAGGCTAAATGAAAGAGGCTGTTGCTAAATGAAAATTAAGCGCCACTTTCCTTGGAGTCTTTTGCAATTCAAAAGTCACCATTTATACGCGTCCCAAAGCGGGTGTTGCGGTGGAGGATTGCTGCAGTTATAGAAGGGTTTTGCCCTGCTACTCTACTAAGAGTATCAAAAGGTGCGCACCGCCGCAGCGCCAAATGGAATTCCCGTCCCCGCAACTCCAAGTCCAATTCTGTGGCGAGAATCGGAAGATGGATTGTTAAAGAAATGTGAGAATTAGAGAACTCTCATGCAGAAAGAAGAGCAAAGAGCGTATTATGTTATTCACACGTCTTTTCACCGATTGAGGAATATACACGCAATATCGTTCGGGAATTGATTTTTTAGGGGAATTTATTTCATCATTTTTAGCATTATGGATGAATTAACTCTATTTATTTCCCTGTAAATGATTTATTTCATGACTAAAAAGATTTATAACAGCAGTTTTTGCTGTTGAACGGGAAAGTGCGTCTTTCATTCTTAAAGTGAGTAAGGTTTTCTGGTGAGTTCAATTAGGTATGTATATTTTAGGCATAAAATTAGGCATATATATGGAGAAAATTCTGTTGCAAATTTGGTCAAATCCAGTAAAATAGGTCAAGTGAATAAGTCTGTGAAATCGACGTTATTTCATGCAAATGAGTGACATTTCTTAATCGTTGGACTTCCAGGGATTATTTTCTGAAATTCAAATATTACGCCTTTGTGTTTAAAAAGGGGTAAAAATTGTGTTGATAAACAAGCCTCTACCCATCATCAAATGCATAGAAACTTTCATTCTTTTCTTCGTTGCCAGAGCAGTTTCAACAAGCTTTTCGTTCTTGTGTGGTATGTTCAGAAAGTTTCCTTTCGACTCTCTTGACAATCGATATTTGCAGTTCGATACGTAAGCCACTTGTGACGTCGTCCGAATGGCACACGGATTCGCAAACAGGCGTGCAACCTGCATTTTTTGTTCTCTCGTCCACTTCTGCCTCTGCTCTGCCTCTGTAGTATACCATTTCTTTCCAAATCGTCCTCAACAAGACAACACGCATCTTTCGGTGACCTCATCTCGGCATTAATCGGTCGACGAGACGATTTTGCGGTCAAGCAACTATTCTTTCAACTGCAACCATGCTTTGAACCATGGTCACCCTCTTTCGAGCGAGATACAGACCCTCCAACTTTAACTCAAGATCAACTCCATTCCAAAACACATCCTTAGCACATTGCGTCATCATGGCTGCTCATCAAGGCATTAGAGAATCACGTCATCGTCATCTCATCGCTGCAACTTCTCACTTCAACGAGCACACAGCCACTCGATAATCAAGTTTTGGATCGTTTATGTTCCTTATTTTCATGGTTCTAGCTAGTTAAATTAGTATTTTATTAAACTAAATTATTGGCACTTCTATCTCTTTGAAATCCCATCACCTCCTCTACCGGAATGCGACATTAAATTTCCAAAATACGCTCCAAGCACCACGGATAGTATCCAAAAGAGTGGATGTGCCACACTTCATAACCACCATTTTGTCTGGCGTTTCGACAAATGATCGAAAACACATTAAAATATCAATTTTCCCTACTGTTATTGAATCATATATGTTAGTCTCATAAGGATGTCTTGTAGCAATTAAATTATCAGCAGAAGGCACTTAGACTAATTACCACCGCATTGGAGTTGCCAAGAAGAACGAATCTCCCTCACCAATCATCCTAATCAACACCATGACGTCATGCGGAAGAGAAATTGTTTATTCATATATTCCAAAAATATATTTATATATTTAGTTGTGACCCATGATGTCATCATCGGCAATGCACATGAAATACGTAAACCCTGCAAGTTTCATGTTACTAAGAGACATGCAATCAACGTAATTCAGGACATGATCAATGTCAACAAAAGAAGTAATAATGAAATGATAGTCAAATTGAACAATAAAAGAGGTATTCTGATACGTCTTAATATAATTTTTATGTTCTTGTGCCTGCACTACATTAACGTGCGTTTGTATTCTTTTGCTTTGGTTTGTTATGTGTACAGCAGTTGTTAATGGTCTTTCTATGCAAATTCTTTGCTTGGTCATTTGCTACAGTTTCTTTGCCCTCAATGGAATGGAGATATCATAAAGAGGTCTTTGGTATCGAATGTTTTCAAGTTATTCTATATCATAAAAATAATATGGGATTTATCATACAATAGAATTTATTCAATAATTTTGAAGGCATTAGTGAAGTGATAAAAAGAGAAAGAAGTCAAAGTGTGTGAATAAATGTGAAATAATTGCGTACACCATAACGTAGCCTCCTAGCATTTTTCTGCTAAGTACGTTCTACACGTTTGTTCATCTTAGTGTTTCTGAAAAAAGTTTAGAAGAAAACTAACAGATTTTCAAAATGCACGACAAATATTCATACCAAAACAAATATCGAATTAAAACATAGTACTGTATTGTAATGTACAACAACTGTTTGAATATTTCCAATCAAGATGCACGTCCAACCGACATAGAGGTCAGTGGTTTTCTTTTTATAGACCAATATTATAGGAAAGAACTACGTGAATTCTTACATTAATAAGCATCCAAATATATCTTCACTTTTTGAACTATTTTTTTACATTCATTACTCGAGTTTCTTTTCTCCAAAATCTTCAGTGGTATTGATTTATGAAACATTTCTCTTCATATTTTCATATCATAATTCATCTCCACTGTTGACAGCATATGATACTTTCGCATTGCTTACAAATTTCTTGTTTCGAGCAACAATTCTCACATCGGTTCTCGCATCCTTCGCTGTCGTTGACGCACATTGGCAACGTAGTGAAATGGCTATAGCTCCCTCTTCATTCGTTCTTGGTTCACCCGAAAACTAATCCTCTTGTACAAAAACTGGCTATTTCATACATATTAAAGCACTATCGAACAATTACCGTTGATTATTCAATAATTTATTTTCACTAGTTTTATGGGGTGTTTTGGTGTAAATTAGGTTCTATTGTACGAATGCTTCGGATTGTAAACCGTTCTTCTTAATTTCATTGCTTTTAATACTTTTCATTCAGGCAATAAAAAATAGATACAATTATTTGTTTCTTTCATGAATGTAATGAAGCGGAATATTAATAATGTTTAGGTAATGTTTTCTTCTTTCTACACAAAATACTTTTTTTAAGTTCGCATTTTGAAATAGTATTTATATTCTGCTTCGAAATAAAGCTTTTTTTATTTCTTTGAAACTATTTTTTATAAAACTTTCTATAGTTTGTGAAGTGAGCAGAAAAGAATCCAATTCAAAGTTCAGCTTGTTCGAGTACATTTTAAACCTCACTAGTTATTGCATGATTAGATCTTGCGCGTTTTCCACCACTCACCCCCATCTCCAACCCCTATCTTTTCCACAGCTTTATTCTCTCCCCACTTCACCTGCTTTTTACTCGTATCATGAAAACTAGTAAAATTTGGTGCAATAAATCTTCCTACGAGAAAAAAAGTGGGAAATACTTTTTCTTTAAATTTCTACGATTGTAAGTTCGCGCCATAATCTGAGGATTGCCAAAACTTCTCTTTCTTCCCCTCCTCACGCAGTTAGATTTTCATTTGAGACGCAATCGCCATTCATTTACTCCCATGGGTCCCATAAGGCAAGGTTCTACTCCTTCGTCTCGGAGAATGAGTCTGCTTCTGGGAGATTTACTACAACGAATGTTCTTAACTGAATGGGTTAACAACAAATGTAGGTGTCAAAAAGTTAAAATATTAATTATTATTTATTTGTTAATAATTATTTATTTATAATTTCTATTTTAATTTTCTATTGGGTACGGGGTTTATTTTAAAGTGTACCATAAAAACGTTTAAATTGCCTGATTGTGTGAAAGCAAATCGGTGGACTTCGACGACATGAAAATATACAGATTGCTTTGAATAATTGTTACTAAAATAATATGTAATTATGCATTACAAGTTATCGGTTGTTTGAGGTTCATCTTCAAAGAACGATGGTTGTAAATTATGTGTTCAAAAATAAGGCTATCACACAACCCTAGCAATCAGGATAATCAATTTTGGATCTGGTATGTAAACTGGTTCTTGAGATTTTGCAAAATCAAATATGATGAAAATACACAAAAGTTTCAGCTTTCAGCTTTACTTCGTGAAATTCAAAATATGGTTTCTCCTTGGTACGATTCGTAGCAATATAACGTTATTCGTGAAATATTTTTGAGGGAAGTTCAATATCTCTTCTATGCAGTACGTGGGATCGAAAAGCAAAAAGTTCCCCCAAAAATGAAGATGAGCTTCCCCGGGAATCGAATGTGAGTCCTCTCACTGTGCCTGTCAGGCAGCGCAGACAGCTCTTTCCTTCCACGATCACATTTTCTTGTTAGAGTGTGAATCGTTGGCAGCTGGGTGAGTACGTCGTCGTTCAGCAGCATGTGACATTCGCGGCGTGAACCTCTTTGGAGCGTCTCCTTCTTTTGGGAAAGGTTTGAAAAAAGAAGAATGGCGAAGAAGAGGCAGTGCTGCCAACAAATGAACTCTTTCCTACTGCGCTATTCAACTGTCGATTGAGATGCAGCTGTCTGGCGTTCTTTCTCCTCGAGAATTTGCGTCCGTTGCAAATGAAGGTAAATGACCGGGCACTTAACAATGGAAGCTTTACAGTATAATTGACTGCCTATGATGCAACTAATCTATGCTCATGAATACGAACAATAATTCTCTGTACATTTTATCCTTATTTACGTTGTGCTTGTACTTTTGTGTTTCTTCTTGTTCACCCTCATTCTTGTATTCTGTGGACATTTTAGTTTATTTTTCAGGCTTATATTCACATACCAGATGAGTACCCGCATCTTTGCTCGCGAGAATTCTGTAATATGTCTTCAATTTTATTTTTTCTCGTATCCACTGATAATGTTTTCCATTGATATTAGAAGTGTGACAGTATTAGCATGTACCCTCAATCCCTTATTTTCACTTGTGTAATTAAAAAAATATTTTAGAAAACACTAGTTTCCCCCTTAGGGATGAATTTTTATATAATCCTTTCTTAGCGAACGTTTTTGATAATTTTTTTGTGTCACCTTCTTCTCAACGCCCACCCCTAGACTCGTCGTGCACTTCATGTGGTCTGAAGGGTACATAATTTCATTGGAAATACGATTATTCATCTCAGGATACACAATAACCATGAATTCGATCCTAATATCGGTCTCTTTACACCCCCTTCCACCCCTTTCCGCCCCCAGCTCTAAGAGTACAGCGCTCCTATGTGATTTCACCTTGAACATAATGGCATTGGTAGTTCAAACATCTCGTCAACCCTAAAATGATGTATCCGATGCATTTTTTGTATTTCAACTTACAAAGTACCGGGACGCTCTTATCCATCTCAACGGCATCGAAAAGTATGGTTTCGGATTTTTCCATTATTTTTTCATGTCATTTCGTTCTGACCCCTTCCCTAAAGATCCAAGGGATGTCTTCTTCCCATAGTGCTTGTTGTCATATAGTCAGTCATCTGTGTATCAAGTTTGGTAGAAATTGCTCCAGACACTCTAGAGTTATGTTGGGATACACACATAAAACATTCCAACCCTCATTTTATCCCGTTAGGGGTGGATGTTCGTAAATCCTTTCGTAACCGACGTTTACACCCTAAAAGAAATCTATCTGGCAAATTTCAAGTTTGTAGGCTTTGTAGTTTCTGAGATTTCGTGATTAGTCAGTCAGTGGTATAGATTGATACACGATAGGTTTTAATTGTTAGGTGCTATAGTTTTCAACGCGGAATTTATTTGTCATGTTATATGTCCATTAAATTGGTGAATAATACCGAACACCTTCGCATAATATCTTCGCAAACACCGAGGTCTGTTTGATTGTTATTTAATAAACTATTGAATTGAATTGAAAAGGGCTTTATTTGTTATTTACAATATGGTTACATTATAGCATAGTTTTGGCGGGACTGAGGGCCCATTCTGTGATTTGGCCCTGTAGTTGCCGTGGGCTGTGCTTACAATTTGGTAAATGGTATTTACTCTTCAGGAACTTGCTAGTTACGCCTTCCGCACTTTCAGTCATAATCGTGTACGATCTAGCAGCATTTTTTAATGTTAACGAAACAAAATAAAATTTAATTTATGTAATTTACCCTAAATATGAATATAATAGAATTAAAATTTTGCTGCTACTGGTATGTTCGTTACGTACCGTTGGGAACCACGGATAACCAACGGTCAGGACAAGGAACATATTTAAATATTCTTACGTATTTACACATATGTACAGAGTTACACAGTACACAATACTCTATCATTAAGTGTTATACATATTTACGTATTACACATCATTACATATTTACAAATCACTTTCGAGGAGGAATTCGTTGCCTTTGATGTTACCCGCACGGCGGGCGCTGCAGCGGAAGTGGAGGCGACGCTGGAGTACCTCGTCCGAAGGTCTCGCGAGTGTCCGGTGCAGGTGTTTGGAGGGTGGCAGCGCTGGTGGCGGCGGTGACATTGACTTACGTTAAAAAATGTGGTCAAGTTTGCTGACAGGTCAGCGGTGCCTCTACCAGATATATGTGTTCCATCCTTTTCTAGGGGAGTGCTAACCGCCTCTCCTTTCATACAATACTAATTAACTGATTACTGATAAACTAACTGATTACCCGGAGTATCCCATTAGTTTTCTTTCACCAATCTTATTTTACTCTTTAAAAATTAAAATCTACTTATATTGTAAGATCAATATACTTTCACTTACTGGCTTTCAAGGACATACGTACTGCATCCTAATTTTAGAAATCAATAATACGAATTTAATAAAAACGAGGCAAGACAGAAGGAAGACAACGCGACTGCATCCCTTCATTACAACTCGTGTAAAATGTAAACCAATCGTCTTCATTTTACTATTTAAAAACTTCTTTTTCTTTGTTAAATGCACAAAATAAGAAACCTATTGAGTTTGAGGATGATCAATTATTTCCAACATAAATTACTCTCTTAAATAGATATAATAATAATAATAAATTTATTGTCAGAAAACAGTACAAACTGCGTATGACCACGTGGAGGACAATAAACTAATTTACTCTCCGGAAGGAAGCAAGGGACCATCCCATCGATTCCGATCAAGGGCCCTAAGGCAGTGGCGGATTCAAAAAAATTCAGCATATGTTCCTAGATAAGACAAAAAACTAGCTGCAAATTATAATACTAATAGAATGTCAATATGTTTGTAATTTTACGCAAAAAATTACATGTACAAATTATTACCGAACTATAGATTATTCTGAGTATAGTGTTTAAAAATCATAAGAGTTTAAAAAAACACTTCTATTTTTAATAACTTTTAGGGTAATTTAAGTTAACCTTTGTATATGCTTTGGAGGATGTTTTTGAAGAAATCTTTGAGGCAAAAAATATTGCCACTCGTAGTTGTCGCCTGTAACCGTTTAGTCAGCGTAAGCGAATGTACCTCTCTTTTCTCATGATTTCATCAACGTTTATGATCAAAATAATTTTTTATCTTCCTTTTCACACATTTTTAAAATAAAAGTTACCCTTTGTTCTTACTGAAAATTTTAACTACATCCTTGCCGAATTTCATGACGATCGGTTCACTGGTTTACTCGTGATGAGGTAGCAAACAGACATAGTTTTTCATTGGATGGATGTCTGTATCTGCCGATCTTTTGTTTTGTGGGCGTGGGACGAACAAGGTCTTCACCAGTGATTTAATTGGGCCTCACTATCTGTTCGGATATTTGGAAATTCGGACTAAAAGAATTCCTGNTTTTCCATTTTGACCTCAGGAATACGAAGATAATAATAATAATAATAATAATAATAATGTATTTCTTGATATACGAAGTTACTCTCTTCTTTTCCCGCCCCTCCTTTCCAGGTGTTACGTACAATATATTTGAGCGCTAAAGAGAATATATTTTTTGCCTTGGCCAGTCTCAACCTATTCGACCATGCAAAGGTATTCCCAGAAATGCGTCACCCAGATTTCTGCTACTTCACTTCTGTTCTCGTGTTTTCAGTATTTCCATGGTGTACTACTATCATTTCATAACGAATTTCAATATATCATTTGCGTGTGATCTATGAATGTTTTATGAGTTTTTTAGTGCATAATAAGATGATTTCTGTAAGATGTTTAGTTTATTATTATTACTTTTATTCTTTTTATGAATAATTATTTCATTAGCAATGTTTAAATTNAAAACAAATCGGTATTATTCAAAGGGCTCTAAAGACCTCGATGTTGGCGAGCCCTAAAGTCCCATTAAAACATTCGGTTTATCCAGATTCTCGGTCTAGCGGGGTTCGGACCAGAAGGGTTCTACTGCATGTTTTTGGGGAAATAAACGTAAGAAACAAATAACAATAAAATGAATTTATTTTTTTAATTAATAAAAATAAAATATTTTGTTTAAACAAGCTGTACGAGGAAGCTGACAAAACAACTTACCTGGGTGCAGTGAAATGTAGTTGACAAGTGCACTTAGGATACTGAACGCAGGTTATTGTATTGGAAGTGGTAAGAGGACAGGTTAACCATGCAAACAATGAGTCGATATAACGTTGTCTGACTCCACTTTTAGAAAGATATTTGATATTATATAAAGTGAAGCGTGTTAAAAACAGCACGATAAAAAATGTCATTTCATGAGTGTATTGAAAATACAATCAAGATGCACATCATAGGACTCATTTTTATATTTGGATGTAAACAGAAACGTACAAAAATCCCGTTATTTTTTACGGGAGGAAGGTCGTCCATACGTTTGAACTGTTTTTTATTCCGAGGCAAAACGTGAAATGGAAATGTCGTCATATGCAAAATTCATTTCGTTTATAGATTACACAAGCATGTTTTACAGGTTTTCTAGTTTATAAAAAACGTGAGATATACGCACTTGTCAGCGAGCAACAATTTTTAGAACTGATATATGGTTTTCCAAAAACATTTGTTACATTTATATAAAGTAGAAAACTATTTTCATAGTATTTATCGAGCTGAAAATAAATTTCACCAAATGAACGTGATATGACATGAATGTATAATGAATTACCCTGGTTTTACAGCTGTGAACTGCTAAAAGTCAATTATCAAAGCGATTTCCAATTTTATTCACTTTTGCTTCTGCAGAAAATGCTACAGCTTATTTGATCCATTCTGCTCATAATTTCTTCTCTAACAAAACGTTTGAGAAGACGTATGTCTTAACAAGAAGGGAATATGTTATTCAACGGAATCTTTAAAAAGAATTAGGGTTAATCATGTATCCTAAACCTAAAAATTGACGAAACATAGGTTAGTGAGGTGTGACACAAACTATTCATGACGTCTTTTTACTGTGATTTTCTTTAAAACCTCAACCGTTACTTCGAGTGGAAAACATTTCTGGTATTTGAAAACATTTCTGTCATTGTCATTCCTTCATAATAACTCGAGTTCCTGAATCCCAAATGATTCCATCAAATTATAAACTGCCATGAATGTTTGTTTTTATTTCAAGAATGAAGGTGCCCAAGGAAGGATGAAACTAAACACGAAAACAAGGAAGGATGGAACAAATTAAATGTTTTTTTTTTATACTGAAAAAAAGTTTTAGATAGTTTATTAAAGCGATTGTTTCTTAAACAGGTGGGAACAATTATTCTTGCTTTATATGACACTGTACTTTTTGGTCACTAATTGTGATTCCTTGCTTAAATTTAATGCATTTAATAGTTGGGTTTTTGTTGGTGTTCGAATTGACTGAGTACTTAATGACATCACGTAAGAATAAACATGTATTTTCCTCTGTGGTTCATTTATTACACAGTCTGATGAGTTAATACAGCATTTCTGCCTCTCTTCTGCTCAATGTGATGGTCGGAAGAAAGGTTTCTGCTTAATAAATTTGTGGGAGAGGAGAATACAGTTTTATTTTGTATGTCTCGTAGGTGGTAGTACGTCTATTACTTTATAACATAAATGCTTTCATTTGAGCTGTTTTTTACTATATTGCAATAAATGTTGGATTCGAAGAATTGGATGAGAATTAACGCTATCCCCCAGTTCAACACAGAATTAGTACAGTGAACACTTACAATTACATCTTCGACTCCTACAAGACAAGGGAAAAGGAGTTACCCTGATGTATGTAGTAAAAAATCATATCCACCTCGTGGAGGAATATTTCCTTGTAATATTTTAAAGTAGTTTCATTAAACTCAGTAAAAAACATAAATTGAAAACCTCGCATTTTCACAGTTCACGTGTTCTTCGCTGACTGATGGACTTGCAAGTAATATATGTTAACCCCATCGGTGGCGCAAGTGGTAGTGTTGTCGTTCATCACCAAGTTCATCGTCGTTCATCATCCCGGGTTCGATATCTGTTGGGGTCAGAAAATTTGTAGCTTCTCACTTTAATGTCCCAGTTCATATAGCTGTGACTACTGAAAAGCAAACCTTCCTTCCTCTATCCACCTCCTCCTAGTATCAATAACTCTATTACTAACAACTCCTACTAACCCTTCCACGTGGGTCAAGTTGTTGGTAGCCCCAGCTAAGCAGTCCACACAATAGCCTACCACCCAACTCATATCTTCTATCGCTCCATGTAGATAAGCTTCAATGGCACAAAGCTACATTTCCCATTTACAAATATAAAAAAAAAGTATTATTTGAAGTGGAAAGTAAAACAAACGTAATGGACCGTGTATGAGCCTATGAAGGGAGGAGTGTGGATATAGATCCTTTTACAAATAGCATTATCGACAGAGGAAGGTGGAAAAGAATATTCCTTGGCAAACTCGTAGATAGAAAGTGACGAGGAGTGATATATTTTTTTTCATCGCCGTCTCTCCCCACCATTTTCGGTGTGTTTACCTTCTGCAACCTGTTGCGAACGGAGGACCTTATGAAGTGCGTAGGGGAGTTTCACGAAGGAAATATCTCTCAGAAGGTCAGATCACACGTAAAGGATGGATAAAGGGAAAATTTTTGTTTAATAAAAAAGCATATATTCCAAAACTATAGCCCCCTCCCAATTTACTGACATTTGACGGCTAATTAAAAAATGAAATTAAAGTTGAAAAGTACAGAATACAAATGTACTCATTGACGAGACGGAAACAAGTAAATTTCAAAAACTTGTTGACGTGTAATATATAGGAGAACATATCTACATTTCAATTAATTTTTGCATAAATATGCCCTTCCATCGGTAGTTTTTTTAAGAATTTCAAAAGCAATCTTTGAATCATATCAATTAGTCATGACATTTACAATTCGTAATTAAAGTCACCAGAAAAAACACACTATAAAAATACTTGACTCGAGGAAGAAAATCCCTGACACTACACACACTTTGTAAGTACAAGGTTTTGTCAAATGTTTTGAAGTTGAATTTCCACATACTCATAATGAGAATGACTCGTTAGTCGTTCTTTGGTAATTAATAATTAATGTTAGGTTCAATACCATAATTACTAAAGTTTTAATATTTTCCTCACAAATCATCCTTTCTGAATGGTATTCATTTTTTTGGTGGGGGGAGGCTTTAGGGCTCGTCAACAGCGAGGTCATTAGAGCCCTTGAATGGTATTCATACAATTGTCACAAAACATATCTTTCACATTTATGGAATACCAATCTACAACACCATCATAAAAAAGAAGTAAGAATTCAACTTATCAGATATTAACTCCTTGAATTAATAGTTGCTGCCATATTCAATAAAAGAATTCTGTCCCTTCATGTGAGATCTCGTTTCATACCATTTCTGAGAAGTTGCACGACATTGCTATATTTGTAACCTACTACAAAGGCTTCTTTGTCAGTTGTTACAGCATGTTCTGTTCTCAATCCGGTATCATCCAATGGTTCATTTTGCAGTTGGACACTAAGATAAGTCTCAGATACCTATATTTCCGATGTGCAAAGGGAAAATGTTTTATATGTAGAATAAATAAGTTAAATTGGTTCTCACTTGTTTCAGGATTACTTTCTTCCACGGGATTTTGTAGTAGGTTTTTTCAGCTTTGCAATAAAATGTATTACATTTTGAATAAATATATTTATTGCTTAATCTATTCATTTTACTTCGTATTTAGTCATTACTAAACTAGAACATACTTTAGTATAAACACTTTATTTGTTCGTGCTCATGGGGTAAGATCCATCAAATTTCCGCAAATATTCCTCGGCAGAATGATCAAATAAATTGATGTAGGACAAATTGTACATTCACTTCAATTAGTGATGTTTCGAGAACTTCAGCGAATTATGGACAGTGTCCGTCAAGATACATTGTATAATCCTTGTTTAATAAACTAAACTAAAAAGATAGCTTAAGATGCTAAATTACTTTTTTTCCGTGTATTATAATTTGGGTCACCTTACTTATCTCAGTGGAAAATTACATATGTAACTTCCAGCAGGAAACAAAAATCAGACATAGGAAAATACATCAGCTATAATCTGGGTACTCAGGTAAGTCGAGCACCACTACAAGGGAAAAAAAAACTACATATAATAAAACAAAAAAAGCATGGTATAACTGATTTTATTAATTAATTACACTCCGACTATACTCTCTGGAAATTTACTAATTTATTATTGGGTTCATCTTTTTATGTAAATAAGTGAGTCGACATACGGAGTTCCTTAATGACAGGAAAACGCTTCTTCGAAAAAAGAAACTTGAGTTAATTACTTATAATCTATACATCATGCCATGCAGCCCACACAAAGCAAGACCCCCAAAATTCACACGTATTACAATTGGTTCATTCCTACTCTTCTTAAACTAAGATTATTTACTAACAATTTAATAAAATTAGAAAATCTAATTACATTGATCTAAAACATTTTGACTGTCGCCTTGGTAAATTTATATAATTGAACAAATGTCCTAAGCGTAGGCCATTGCATTATTTTCCTTTGTAGCACTTCGGTTTGTTGTCGCAGTCACTTGAAAACGTCTACTAATTGGACAGCCCCAGTTTAAACAGATTACCTTCGTGAAGGGATGGTCCGATCATTCTGTAGGCACCTTTTTGAGGACACCCTGGTTCGAGTCCAGGTGGTTGTAGAGCGCCCCCTAACAGCAGCAGTAGCGGCCCTCACCGTCGGTCTGCATCAGCGGGTGATTGCCTTCTCCACTCATCGTTCCCCCGCGATTCAGAAGTCCGTTCACCGACCGGTTACGTTCTGTGCGACCATGGTAACCGGCACTTGCCACAATAACAAGCGAAGCGTCAAAT
>NNCF01133067.1:10675-62785 GCA_002313205.1 Laupala kohalensis | reverse complement strand
GTCGAATATTCAGAAATTCAGATGACGCTGCTGAATTTCTCACAAAGAAAAACAAAAACTTGTAGTGCTCGAAAAATCTCATAGTCCTAAAAAATCTCACAATAACCTGCTCGCAAGAAAAATCTCCGAATCCATCTAAAAATCTCAGAGTCCATCTAAAAATCTCAGAGTCCATCTCGAACCTCCTCGGTTCTCGATTTTATATCTTCTGTTCCCACTTCGGACTCCCGAAGTTCTCTCACGTGACATAATTTCAAAAACCATGTGACTGTTTTTAACCTTTTACCATGATTTCTCCCTGCCTTCGTCAATGTTATGACTAGCTAAACTATCCCCTACCAGTTCCTGTTTTCAGTCAATCCACGTGCTCCTTTTCCACAAAATTTCCCCACTTTATCTCAGACTCCACCGGCTTCTTCCTAATTTTGAATCTAACGTCATTTTCTAGAACAGAATATCAAACTCTCGAAAGTTCAAGAACCATGTGACGGTTGCTCATTGTCTTCACAGTGTCTCTTCCTTCCCCCATCTGCAACACCCGCGACCCCTGGTCGGTGCTTTGTGACCATGCCGCCGTCTCTAGACTATTGTTCAGCCCCATTTTTACAAGTGGGTCATATTTTCGCACCCACACCTTCCTTGGGTCGCGGTATACTACCGATCCTTTTTTCCTTTTAAATTTTTACAAGGGAGGCTACCTCTCTCCCCTTCTCCAACATGTGTTACTTTGAAATCCCAAAGCTTTGTTACAC
This sequence comes from Laupala kohalensis, assembly GCA_002313205.1. NCBI lineage: Eukaryota > Metazoa > Arthropoda > Insecta > Orthoptera > Trigonidiidae > Laupala > Laupala kohalensis. The sequence goes on along the minus strand of NNCF01133067.1, from coordinate 62,033 downwards.
GCCGCCAAACAAAAACCATAAACCCATCGTCCCTTTTTGAACGGTCGTCTGCCATCGCCGCGATTGCGTCGCCAAAGTTCGTTTACGAACTCCGCTCGCTTCTGAAATATTTTAATTGATTTTAATACCCATTTTGGTTTGATTTTGATTGAAATTATTCGATTCTTACAGAGTTCTGTCATCGTACGAGAACTCAACTGCAGTAATGAATTCTCTTCTTCTAAATCTGTCATCGCCTCTAGCGTCACTACAGTATCTAGATCCTTCCAGTCTTAACGAAAAATAGTATTCAGAGACAACCGGTATGCATAGTACTGTGTAGCCAACTTAAACATTGTACTATGCAAACTATCCAATAAAATATTATTTAAATTACTGTACTGTTAGCATTGTTGTGAGCAAACAACATTTATATGCAAAAAACATAATTTAATTTTAAAATAATGATATATAATTATAGCTTATGATTCCTATGAATTTTAGTAGTATGACTTCCATGAACTTGTTTTTAGAAATTAATCCGTGTAACTTGTCTATGTATGTATATATGTATGTATGTATCTCGTTTGGGACAGCTAAGGACCACGAATGACAAGTGCCAGTTAGGCTCAGTGTGAGTTTACTCACTAGACTCATCGTTTTACCGAGATCCGGGGGAACAGTGTCTAGATAGGATCCAGATTGCTGTATCCGAGTATTACAACTGCGGTGGTTAGTCGCAGAGGGTGAACTTTTCATACATCACACCTATTTAAACTGAGACACGGGTATGAAAAGCTACAAATTTTATCTCGCCCCACCCGGGAATTGAACCCGGGATGACTTGGTGACGAGCGATCACGCATACACGGAGGGGTGCCTTGTCTATTTAATTGGATTTAAAATTCATATTTATTAAATATCAATAAATCGGTTGTCGGAATATGATTTTGATACGGAACTTCCGAATTGGATCATACGTACCTTTTCTTGCGTATTTTCTATGAATCTTATTGCAATCATTGATTTCTTATTTTATTTACCAACTTTTCTGGAGTTCAGTCAATTTGCTACGAAGTAATAATGAATTTGACTGAATTTCTTCGAGGTGTATCTCTACAAATCTCGACTTCCTCATATTCTTATTTCCATTACTCCATTTCCAAACCGTACGTCTTCCTCTTTCTCATTGTTCGTCTTCCCTCATGTCGTCTTCATCATTTACTAGGTCTCTCCCTTCTCCCTCAGTCATTCCAGTTCTCTTGCTTCGAACTTCGGCTCCGCGTCGCCAAACTTTTTCCTCTTAATGCATTCCCCCTTCCCCGCCAGCGCCCACCCGACCGCTCGCGTTCCAGGAAATCCTCAAACTGCCAGCGGAAGGCGGTTCGCGATGAATGGAACGTTTTTGTCACTGTCACTCGCGTTCGCAGCGCTCCCCGCGGTCGCAAACTGAACCAATTTGGAAGAGCTCACCCTTCATTTGGACCCGTAATACGAACGGCTTTAATTTACAATGAAGAATTGTGGCGCTCGTTTAATTTAAAGGTTTACTTGTTTCTGTTTGCGAGAGGGAAAACCGCGAAGTTAATTTAGGAAGCCGCGCGCGGGGAGAGTGTACGATTTCATCGGCGACTGCAGCCAGCGCGCCGCGTGGCCACAGCGAAAATTAAAAGTTAATGAAAAAGATTCAGTCTGGCGAGTGAGTGTAGGAGAGGGAACCGTTAAGTGTTGTGTAGGAGGCCGTGCGAATGACAGAGGCATTTTGCAGCGGGGAGGACGTTATCACATTTTGTCCTCACTGAAGAGGTTTTGGGAGCGGTGCACAATTGAATCGGGATCCATGAATCTTCATTGTGCGCGGGTGTGATATATGAAAGATCTCGGAGTTTATTTTCAGTTTGTTTATTTTAAGTGACGCACTAGTGAGGTCGCTAGTCCAACTCTGCTACAAAATTCCTGCATCGTATCAAATAAGCTTTTCCAAATCAGTTTTACTCCACGGGTAATTTGTAGAAATTGAAAAATAATGAACAATTGAAATACAGTTAGGAGGCATTTTGAAGTAATCGCCTTTATATTCACCACTGGAGAAAGAGAATCCCATCCCTAAGTGGGAGAATAAATGGATAACGGGGGGTATGCAACATGGAAGTTATGGAGAGTTTTTTAAATTTTCTTAACAATAAAATAATCATAAGGGTTGAGGTTTCGGGTTACAAGTAATAATAAATAATAACTGAATACCAATTTAAGTATATTGAGGGATTTAATGGACTGAAAATTTATAGTATAGTCTGATTGTTGTGTACTCTTGAAAATGAAAAGAGGTAGAATAAATATGAAATCAAATAGACGTAGGCCTACATTTCTTAACCAGTGTCATTTCAACTCTAATTAATTAAAATTCTAAGAGATGAATGTTGCTTTTCCATTAAAAAGGGATTGTACTAAATGAGTCGAATGTATTGATGAATATGCCAGTAATTAATTAATTCGATTCTTCTACGTGGGAGCGATGTGCACACGTAACACACGTAACCTGGTCTTTCGGTGATAATCACACGGAAAATATTTATTACTAGATGATAAGAACTAAATATAAATAAAGACACAGGCACACAAAAAATAAGAAGTGATCTGAATTAAAGACTAGACCTATTTGTCCTTATGGATTTTGACACGCTGAATCCGAATCTGGAGCCAGAATATCTCCATCACGAAAAACTCCTAAAAAATACGGAAAATCGTGCTTTCGGAGGGTTCAACTTCAGATATAGCTTCAGATACAAATCAACCAAAAATGGTTCTATGAAATGTATTCTGATATGCTGAATCTGAAATTGTTCTATCTCTCTGATTTTTTTAATCACAAAAAAAATACCTTTAAATAGGAAAAATACTCTTGCGTTGGGAGGGTTTATCATAAGATATAACTCACCAAATCAACTAAAAATGATCGTAAGATGTGTATTTTGATGTTCTGAATCTCAATTCGGTGCTGGAGAATTTCAACAGTATGATATTTATAAAGATGAAGAGTGGAGACTGTTCATTGACTCTTCAAAACGGAGCCTTAAAGCTGTTCTTCTTCACAACGGACATGTTTGCACAACCCACTCAACTCAGTTGAGAGAAACGTACGAGAATTTACTAATAGAATTGAAGAAATTGAAATATGAAAAACGCAAATGGAAAATTTGTGGTGATATTAAGATTTCGATTTTCATTCTGGACAGCAATCAGGATTTACAAAACACCCTTGCTTCTTTCTTATGTATGTGGATTAGTAGAGACAAAAGAAACACTATAAACCGAAAGAATGGACAAGAAGAACAGATTTCTATCCAGGTTTGATAAACATCATCCGCAAACCCTTGATTGATCCTTCAAGTATTATGCTCCCCCCTCTCCATATCAAACTTGGTCTTATAAAACAGTTCGTTAAATCTTTGGACAAGGATGGAGACTGTTTTGAATATTTAGGAGAAAAGTTTCATGAAAAAAGTGATGCTAAACTGAACGAAGGAATTTTTGATGGTCCTCAAATCCGTGTCACATTCAGAGACGAAAAATTGATAACAAAAGTAAATGATACAGACAAAGCTGCCTGGATAAACTTAAAAGAAGTCATACAGCATTTCTTAGGAAACCAGAAAAGTGAGGATAACAATGATTTAGTTAAGGAACTGTTGGAACACTTCAAACAGCAGAATAAATTTGAAATTGCATTTTCTGAAGTTTATTTTTGACTATTTTCTGTACAATTCCTGAGACTATAGCGAAGTACACGGTGAACGTTTTCATCAAGATATCAAGGAAATGGAGCGTCGGTACCGAGGAAGGAAGAGTAGAGGAAACACCATTTTTTACCTGGAAGCGATATTCACAGATTTCAATGCTCTCATATCGCTAAATATCATATAGCTGAAATTCTCTGACTCCGAATTCGGATTCCGGGCATCAAAATGCACAACTTACAATCATTTTTAGTCGATTTGGACAGATATATCTGACGCTGAACCCTCCGAAAGCAAAATTTTCCTAATTTTTCCCATTTAGAGGTGATTTAAAAGAAAATGGAGGATGATGAAGCAATTCTGGTTCCTGATTCGCATTCAGCGCGTTAAAATACATAAGGATACATAGATCTAGACTTTGGTTCAGACCACCTTTAATTTTTTGTGCCTGTGTAATTTTAAATATTTCTTATCTTTGAATGATAAATTGAAAGGCGTTTCTATGTTGCTCATTGTTATATTGGTACAAAGCTTTTTCGGCTGCATAGCAGCCATCGTCAGTAACATACACTGAAAAATATATATGTACATAAAATGACAATAATAAAAATAGAAACATAATATGAAAGTATACAAAAATTAAGTACAACAGTATCGAAGTTTAATTTTGGTTGTTGTTGAAATAAAGTAAGTAGAGAACAATGAAAAATGAATAAAAGAAAACAAATACAGCGTGAGCAAACCGACAAAATTACATACCTGAGTAGTGAGGAATATTTTTGGCGAATGCGCAGAGTACGCCGAACGGAGGTCATTATATGGAAAGTGATGGGGTGTTGCGAGGTGGGCGGGGGGAAAAGGGGGTTGTCGGTGTTTTCCAGGAACTGGCGGCGGAAGACGGAAAGAATTTCCGAGGGTTTTAACTGTTGGGAATGGGGTGCAGTGTCCTGGAGAGTTGGGGGTGAGAGGGAAGGAATTTGAAGGCTAGTTTCATGAGAAGGGAATGAAATTCAGGGATTTGTTCATTTAATAGGGAAATGTTGTTGTTTTTTAGAATACTATGGATATGTAAGATTTCTAATTTGATCCGGGGCCAAAATCTATTTTCTACTTCTAAAATATAAAAATCCTTTTCAATGTTAAATGTGTGTGTGTTTTCTACTAGGTGGTTGGCGAAGTGTGAGACTGTTGTGTTATTTTTCCATGCATTTACGTGTTCCTGTATCCTTTGTTTGAATGTTCGTCCAGACTGTCCGACATACACGGAGGGACAATCACTACATGTGAGAGCATACACTCCACTTCGGAGGAGATGGGGAGTGGGGTCCTTAGTGTATAATAAGGTTGTGTTAAGTGTTTGTGGAGAGAAGAAGGTAGTGTGAATGTTGCATGTTTTAATGAATTGGCGATTTTAAGAGAGAGAGGGTCTACCAGACATGCAATCCCTTTCATAGGCCCTCTCTCACTTAAAATCGCTAATTCATTAAAACATTACAACATTCACACTACCTCGACCAACAAATTCCAAATGGAGTTGCATGAATATAAACTCTAATACTGAGATATACAGAACATTTTGATGGTCTTTACAGTTAAATTGTCCAATTCGTCGCGTTTAGTTACAGATCATCAAATGGAGCGCTCTTTCACGTTACTAACAGAGCATTTAATTGCCTGTTTATGAAATAAGAGAAAATCGATCCCTCGTTTTCTGAGATTGCACTTGCATTGCTAATATGAAACATCACATTATACGTGATTGTATTTATAAGTGTTTTCAAGATAATTTACTAATATGTTAGTTTCAAACTTACCTCACCAACTAAGAAAGTAACAAACTTTCCGTTGAGTGAACTGTGTCTACTGATCATCACAGAAATACTAATGCCATCTGATTGATAATTATATGTAGTAAACCCATTTAGAAAGTGCGTCGTTTTTTATCCTTGAACATTAGTCTATTTCGCTAATTCAACCTGTGCAGTGTTTCTGGGGAATCCCAAGGGAACTAGAACAAGTCCATTGGTGCCGTCAGAGAGCTCTGGTCTTCTGCCAAGTCTCTGTCAGGCGTGCCAACTTTACGACTCGCCGCAGTACGCGTTCCCCGTGCTGTCCTTGACCCGATTGCAAGCGTTCCTTTTACTCTTTTTCTCTCTACCTGAGTCCCCTTTTGCGTTCCATCATCTCTCGGTTCATTATCGCTTCTCCGCTTTTTAACGTTTACATAAAATGGGATTATAAAGATAACATCAAATGTTGCATATACTGGGAACTCGACCGGCTAAAAGGGAAACGATTTCTGGATGAATCACTACCCACTGTTCAACAGAGGGAGAGGAACTACTTTTATTGCACTCATGGATTGTCATAAAACAATCGTCTATATTTTCGTTTTTTAAATCCATATTGTTATTCATCTAGTCGGAATTGGTATCGCTCTACATGTATTCTATTTGAAGAAAATTTCATTTATAATATTATAGACTTCCCAAATATTTAAGGTTAGCTTTTATCTATTCGTCGGTTCATTCAGTTTTATAAACGAGTAATCTATTCCTTCAATAATAAATGGGTTACAATGATCCAAATAGATCCAAATAACTTGAGTATTCAGAAATTGGAGTCAATTGGTGGATTATTTAAGAAAATTAACAAATACTACTACTTTTTGTGAAAAATAGTATTTTTTATGCAAAACGAGTAAGCTTATGGGGAATTTTATTCATAGAAAGTATTAACTCCAGAGTTTAATACGTAATAAGTAGTAATTGAAATTTATTAATATTAATTTTTGCAATCTTACAAGTATACAATTCATGAGTTCATTAGTCATTGTATCTCCTTCCCAATTCCTTCATCCAAATGGCTGGGTGAAACAGCGTGTCTTATGGCCTGAATCCGATGTAAGTCACAGAAAAGTAAATGAAGTGGTTAAATTCACATTAATTGTTTAAAATATATTAAATTGAACATACAATGTAAAATTCAACCCGAAAACAATCATCAATCAAACGTGAAGCATGACATATTTAAATTTAGTTCCTTGGATTTTTTTTTATCATCAAAAATAGGAAATTGCTTTCTTTTGGAAATATTCTGTCAAATGTCTGTTTTCCGAAATGAGTTGTGGGGCCGCCTATTAGGTTTTATATGTTTGATTTCTCGTCATGTGGTTGTTATCGATAGCGGAGGCTAGGGAGGATTGCCACAGGTTTTTTCCTCAATATTTTCTTCGCTATTCTCAAGTTTTACCTTTTAGAACGAATTCTTCCATTTGAAGATTGGATGACGGAAATCTCTTTTTCGTGTTTCTAGTTTCTTCTTCGGGTTCAATTTCAACCCAAGGTTGCAAGAAATCCATAAATCCCTCTAAAGAAGCTGCTAGTTAACTGTGTTGAAATTAAACACAGAAAAACATGAAGACAATTAAGAAGAGAGAGAGAGAATAACAGATTGAGAGAAAAATTGTGAATTGAAAGAAAAAAGAAAAGATTCGGAATTGAAGGTTCTTTGTACTGTAAGATAAAAAAGTACTTTGAAAAAGAAATAAAATATTTTTATAAACATTATGGAAACCTGTCTGGTGGTTCTTGTTTTACTATTAACGTTGTGTTCTAAAAGTATTCTGAAAACGCTCAAAATGTCCGTCCATAAAATGGTTGTAAGTCGTAATTTACTTAATTATTACAAAAAGTTCCTTTTGTAGATCTGTATTTAAAGTTTCATAGTTGCTGTTGACCTGGATTTATTGTTCGTATTAATATTAAATCGCTAAGCGCCACAAGTAATGCATACCATGGTAAACATTAAAAAACAATTTAATAAATAGACTAGTCTGTATAAATTTTTTTAATAAATACATGTCTGTGGTCCCAGTAAAATATTCTAAATTTTTGCGGATTTTCACAACATATAGCCGGTGGCTACGTTAAATTTAGTTTTTTCTTACTTCTCCTCTCTCTCTTTTCCACTTTTTAAACTTTTTTCTCTTTCTCTCTATCTTGTTTATATCGTCACGCAATTAAAAATGTTCAATAATTCTGTGTATTTTAAATTGGGTCCGAAATATTTGAAGGAGGTAACTTCCAGCGGTGGGGAACCACATTAGCCGTGTTACTTACTCAAATTGACACTTTCTTAAACAGTTTCAGAACATCGCAAAAAGTCAGCCATCAATAGAGATTAAGTGATTAGGTTTGAGAGTGGTATTCAAAGATAGGTGATTTTTTCAACCCGGATTTTCAAACGTATTAACTTGAGTCTGTTCACATGAGATTATCCTTACCCGAATTTGACTGTGTGTATTTGTGCTCACGTCTCATGAAATTAATAATAGTAATAAAAATAAAATGTCTTTATTTAGAGACTCAGACCATAGGGGATGCTTCACCGTCTAACCACGTAAGAAAAAAATAACAATTTATACAGAAGTAGAGAAATGAGGGAGGAGTAACTGATTCGAAAAATCCAAAATACACGCTTGAAACGATCGTGCAGGTAACGGCAGTCAACTCCTGTTTACAAGTCTCTTACGCCTGCAGTTCTGCAAAATTGAGATTGCCGCTTAAAAGATATTTGGATATCGCGATTTGATCCTACTATTTATTCTTAAGAACTTTCCTAAATTAAATGTATGGGACGGAGGAGAGTTTGGAAGACTGGAGTAGAATATTAATGCCAATTTACCAATGTGTTCTCTCAACGGTTTAATGTTTATTTTTCAATGGTTTTGTTCATTGGATACGAACCAAAGGGGCCTTCAGTGCGCATCTTAAGGTTTTGTTTTGCATGACTTGTAGTTTCTTGAAAGATGTTTCTGCTGCCCCTCGCCATATTGGACAGACATAAGACGTGTAAGGTCGTATGATAATTTATATGTGCCGGTTAATTTTGTGTCTAAATGTATACCTAAGTACTTTATGAGAGTGTTTGAATCAACCCAGGCTATTTCCTCGTTATCAATTTTTAAGGGCATTAACTTAGGAATTTTTCGCAGTGAAAATATTTTTGCGTGCGATTTCGTGGAGTTTGGAGCTAATCTCCATTTATCTGTCCATTCTACGAAAGTTAGTAGGCCATTCTCGAGGCAGGTCTTACCAGTGAATGTATTGTTAGTTGATGAAAATAATGCTTTATCATCAGCTAATTCCGAGTTTACTAATTTGGGAAAATCAGACGTATATATGGAAAAAAGGAGAGGGGAGAGGGCGGAACCTTGAGGCACTCCGGCAAGGATATTTTGGGGCTTGGAATGATAGCCGTTTAGCCGCTATTCAGTACTTCGATTCCCACACAATCGCGTTAAAAGAAAACACTTTAAGATTCTTCTAATAAATGCTCTCACTGTCGAATACTTAATAATAGTATATCACAAGTTGATTGAATAACTTGACCACTTATATAATGCTTAGCAAGTTTTACGACTTCGCAGGGCAGAGGCAAACGATGTTATCGCTTCCGCTGCTCTGAAGGAACTGAAAAGAAATAGTTCCCACTTAAACCAACAGGGCGCGCCAATGTTCGGGTACCTTCGTACGAAGGGAAAGTACACTTAGACAAATGACAAACGTCGTCAGAATTGTCAGGGGTCGTTCACGAGGAGCCAGAAAGCGACTGAAATACGTATTTTATCTTTATTAACTTCATTTTTGGTCATTTTTCCATTCTGTAACAACTTATAAAATTATTGAATAGTGTGAATTTATTTAATCAATTTATTATTGATCAAGCCAATAAAAAGTTATCTTGACAATGAAACTATTTTTTAGAGCACCCAATCAGATAATTTTTTCCTTAATCAATAAGCTGTGTTTTTATGGACTCTTTCTTATTCTTATTGATGAATTGTTAGCAGAGGTTGCTGTGCTGGAGAGGTGAACGTGTTTGGAGATCTTATGTTTTGTGTTAACACTAACGTTTACATTTAAGTCTGGGAAAGCAAAGCTAGGGTCCAACCCGGGAAACCTTTAGCGATTGAGGAAAAACCCAGAAAAACCCTCAATCAGGATGGCTGCTTAGGGCCGAACAGGTTAATATTACAATATAACAATTACCATAATAATATGATACACACACATGAAAACTTACTATTTAAACTTCATAAAAAATATTTTAACACAACACTATTAGAAATATAAAGATCAAGATAATTGTGATTTCTACAAACGAGTGAGTTTGAGAGTTCAAAAAAATAAAGGAAACATCATAGTGCGAATAAATGAAACACAAAAAGCAGAAGAAAATTCTGTACAACAAGACTTACAAAACAAATAAACATATTTAAAAATGTAAAATTTGTGTACTAAAAAAGATAATAATGATTAATTCTAATTAGAAATTCAACATAATAATATGTATAACTAACTGTTAGTTTATAAAAGAAATTTGTATATACAAATTTGAGATGAGAAAGAGAACACAATTTTACGCTGTGCCAATATTTTTTTTTCTATTTTTACATAGTATATGGGGCGTAAATACATTTTACATAAAACAAACATTAAACGGGTAAGAAGGATTATGGGGGTTCGTGAGAGAAGAAAGTGAAAGATGGAGGAATGAAAGTGAAAGAAGCGTTATATTGGAAAAGTGTAAGGAAGAAGAGGGGGTAAGAAGTGCGAAGAAGAAGAGGGAAGTGTATTGTAAACTGACTAAAGTGAATAGTGTTGCAATCACATCGATAGATGTCGCTTATAGGAAGGGAGTGAAGGATGAGATTTAATTTGAGTTGGTAACTCGTTTCATGCTCTGATAGAGACTGTACTGTAAATTATTTATTGAAAAGGGTTGTGTTATGTTTTGGGATCGTGAGAAGGAATGAATCTCGCGCGCGTTTTAATTTCAAAAACTGAAAACATTCAGCTAATTTTTTTAAATGGTCGCTATTGAGAAACTTATACAGAAGGAGTAACATATGTAACGAACATCGTTTCACAGGTGTGAGGATACCGGATTTTTCATAGAATTCTGAAACATAAAACTTCCTTAAGCTGAAAATAAAACGAATGTATGTATTTTGTGCCATTTCGAATTTACGTTCTAATTTAAAACCCATTGACACATTAAGCGTCGCCTAGCAAGAAGAGGGTAACACTAAAAATTCCAGTTAGGATAACAACGTTAGATGAATTGCCCTCACGGACTGACACATTAATCAACGCAGACGATAAGAACTAAAAATGTGACAGGATGTTGCGTTTTGTGTAGAGGCTCACGAAGAAAGGATTTTATATATACTTTTTGTAACTACGAAATAGCGTGAAAAGTTTTTGGAATTTTTGCATTTTTGAATTAGATACAGACGCAGAAAAAATTCAATAAATGCGGGAACGATAAATTGTAACGGTACATTGCTTTGTATTTTAGAGACTAAGTAAGAAAGAATTTGATAACTTTCGGTCAGGTGAAAATGGTGACATACCGGGAATCGCACCCAGGACTCCTGCTATGATCGCAGGGGTGTAATCTACTACACCACAAGTTCGTACTTCCATCACTGTACACCATTTCCACCCAGACCTTTTCGATTCTCGGTTAGTCACCATTTTCACCACATGTAGGGCACACGGAAGAAATATACGCATAAGAAAGAATTCGTCGGGATTTTTATTTAAATTGAAAAAATAAGAGTGAAATGTGAGTTGTTTTTTTTTCAATTTTTACCAAATATCAGGAACTAATCAAGATATCATCGTGGCTTTTTGATGTGAACATGAAATTTTACTCACGCTAAATTGTAAAGAAGGGTACGCCGTGTCACCACAACTGCAGTGAATCCGGTCGGGATTGGCTAGTTGTATCAGGTATCCAAAGAACAATACTCCTTTTCAAGAACCCGTCGTAGATAGCACCGTGTGTTCAAATGTGCAACCCATCTCTGTAATCTGTAAAACACAGAAGAATGCGGACTACAAATTTGATTTAGTATTTGAGCATGATTGTTGATAAAATAACGCAGGGTATTTTGTGGGTAGCATGGTCACTACCTATGTAATAACATTGTGTATCCAGTGAGAGCAACAAAAGAATTCACACCTTTATGACTCACGAACTCAATATTTAAAAAAATCTACTGCTAGTAAAAGAAACGTCAGTTAATTTAAGTTTATGTACAAGTACTTCTTGAACATGAAGGTAAAATTTGGAAAATACATGGACATTTTGTAATTAAAACGTGGTTGAAGTTAGTATGAAATTTTCTTATCTTCAATTCAGGTTTTTGATTTGTTAAGTTAAATTTTCTCGAAGTGAAGAAACGTGGCTTCGAATATATAAGAGCAAATTATGTATGTATGACATTGTTAAACTTGTAATGACAATTTTATTGGCAAGGTGATCCATTCACGCATTTTATATGGATATTGGATTAACAGTAAATTATAAAAATCTGCGCAGAACTAATTACTTCATTTCATCACAGAGAAATCGTACTGTAAATGGTTAGGATTTTTGCATTCAAATCAGAAAATCGGGGATTACATAATTATTCTATTAAAAAGGAAGAACGATCCTATATCGATGTAATAGAACTTGCATTGTTTTAGTTTATACACCATGAGGCACTATGACGTAACTTCCATGAAAACACACGGACAACATTACTTCGGCTTTTGTTTCCAGAAGAAGGCAGTTTTGTTAGACAAATTACTGTTAGCAACAAATATTTTCTGTTATTGACATAGGCTTGAAGGACATATTCTTATAGTGCCTTAGTTTATCCTATGTGGTGGCAATCGTAGAGTTATTTTTCCTTATTTTAATAAATAAGAAATATCGAAGAATATTTTGATCTATTTATTTCGTTCACTTTCTCAACAGGATACTGTTAGAATTATTATAATATTTTAAACTATGAGCTTGTAAGCACAAACAAGTTATGAAGTCAATATATCGTATAAAAATTGCTACTTTATTCTGAAAACAAAATCCGAAGTAATGTTATTGTCCATGACTTTTCATGGAACATACAAAATGCATAAGCCGATTTTGGACCAAAATGGTGACATAAGAATACCTACTCTTATAGTGCCTTATTATACCATAATCATAACAGTATGCGAGTAATAGAAGAACTGATTTCTTCTTTGCGTGGAGTAGTGTTAGATTTGTGTCGTTCTGGCATACATACGTAATTGGACAGAAAACGAATGGGAAGGTAGGAAGAGAGAGGGAGTAGAGCAATCTCCTTAGAGGTTTGGAGCATGTCCTTGAGGCGTTGTCGGAGCATGTGAGCACGTAGGCACGTAGACACGATCAAGTACACCTGAGGCGAACGCACTTGAAGCACCCTTCGTTTTAATAAAAGCTCGGGGACGAAAGTATGCGGGACGTTGGGATGGAAGAGTGACCCTAAAAAAGGGCGAAGGAAATAATAAAGGACAAGAAAGAAAAGAATAAGATGGAGTGTTTTCCTAGTGGTTCGCGCATGACTTCAATTGTGAAAGATTTGGTGGAAGATGTCGTTAAAATTACTTCAGTTATTCTCTTATATTTGAATTTATTTCACATCGAAAGAAAAATGTTTCTATGAACCAGAAAAATTGCGTCATCTATCGCGGAACCTATCCCATAAGAATAGTTTGTTCCATTGGTTTATATTTTTTATATATTTTTAACATGTCTTTGAAATAGCCTTAACATTTATGAAGTTAGAAATATTCTAACGCGAATGTTTACTCATATTTACAAGATACACTGAAAAGCATGAAAATTGATATTACTTTATTGAATTTTTTTATATAATAGACAACTATATAACTATTTTAGTAACAACTATATTAGTTTAAAATGATATAAATTGTTTCTACAATAATCATACATTGTAACTTGTCTAGTTAATAAGAAGTGGGTCGTTTATTTATTTCGTACATACAAAATTAGTACGAAAATAAACCAATTAACAAAATAGACATACACTGAGTAGGAGTATACACAAATAGAGCAAAATACAATAATTGTTAACAGCTTTTTCTCAAAACAACAGTCATGTTGCTCTGTATTCTCACCTCTGCAGAACTTAATTGGATTGCAGTAGACGTGACACTATAATTTCCAACGTTGGTGTTCACATGACTAATGCTCATCTGTCCATCTCTACTTTGAAAGCTGAAAATATATTTCTTTATTTAAAATATCTATCCTATGCCTCACTTATCTCACCATTTTTATTCAGAGGTAGAGCCAACTTATTTAGTTATAAAGATTATTTAAAATTCTAGAATTTATTTAAAAGGAATTGAATTCAATGAAATGCCTGTTTTTTAAATTTAAGTGGTAGATATTTGAGTTGTATATCGTTTCCAAATTTATATGTTCTCAGAAAATGGAAGGAAATACCAGTTTACATAATTTCGTAATAAATAAATATATTAGTTTTTTTAAGAAATGTAGAATATTTGTCAATCATTATTTTATAGAATATATCCCTCAAATATATATTCTATGAGCATACATTATGAAACTTTACATCTTTCACCACACTAATGCAAAACACATAAAGTCAAGTAAGTTACATTACATAAAAAATACCCCAAAAAAGGCTAAAAACGTACTACTCGTCAATTCTTTTTAGCGCGGACACTATAGCACCAAACCCACTTCCCGGAGTTGAGCGATGTACGAGTATACTGACAAGTTCGCGTGGGCGAGAAATGACACCAAACTCCATTGTTGCTTATAGATCCTGAGGTATTACCGGTGTGTCAACTTATCTTTGTATCAACCTTCTCGATCTCCCCTACACGAATGAATGGGATGTTTTGTAAATGTAAAAGCTCCAGTCATGTGATTGCAACGATTAAAGGGCGGTGACTGTAAGAATTTTGATAAATAATTGGTAATTAAATACTAAATTCATATTTGCAAGTGAAATCTGCATACAAAATTAGTGCATAATGAAGAAGAACTTGTAGTGTACTCATCACAAATTGTTTCAGAGGAGTTTAAAATTATTTCTAAACTAACTACAAAACTCACACCCCCTTGTCAGTCGTGTAGAAGGAAGAATGACGCACATCTGTACGTGTCGTTTCTTGTCACCTACGTTTTTCTGGGTGTAGGTGCAGTGGGGCGAATTGCCACCTGGGGTGTATTGAAAATCTTTACCCTAATAGAACAATTCTCACTCTTACGCTTTCAAGAACATACTTTCACAATTGATCACGAGTTGTAAGTTGATTAGTTGGGACAATCAAAATTTTGTCATGACTTGTTCAAATGTTGAATAATTGGTGAATTTAAGTAATTAGTTGATGAATTGCATAATGGAAAGATCCTCGTTATTTTTAGCACACAACTTCCGAGCACTTGCTCATGGAGGAGTGTTTGCATCATCAAAGGCTAGGTGAAAATTGCGACGAACCGGGACTCGAACCCCTTACCTCCTGCATTTGCCGCAGGTGTACTATCCGCTGCACCACCCTCCTAGTCTCCACACGCCTGTACACAAGTGCTAGGTGGATTTTTTGTGGGGCTTTACAGCTCGCCGACATCGAGGTCATTAGAACCCTAAAATTTTTTAAAGGTAGGGAAAATGCAGTTACGCACTGAGAGCCAACATGACACTCCCTGCATGTGGGACTCGCTGAATGACTCAACTATACCCATTAAAAACCCTCCTAAAGTACAGTATATCCAAATATAATTTAAAAAATTTAAATTTAAATCTCAAAACGGGGAAAAATTAAATTTATATAGAGAGAAAAATGTTAGTTCAAAGTAAAGGAAAAAACATTTAAATCATAACCCTCCCTAGAACGTGTGGGAGGAGCCCCGTTTCGTGTATGTATTTGAGCAATGACATGCGAAAAAAAGATGAGATTCCGTTCCAGAGACCACATTCCTGAAGGAATTTAAAAATACGTATCAAAATCGGTTCATTTTGTCCCACCATAACGTTCAAACTGTTGGGTAGATTGTGCCGATGTCGGCTGGTACTATATTTGAGACACTCCAGAAGAAAGTGTTCCACGGTAAGTGTTGTGTTGCAAGTATCAGAGACGGGAGTAGGTTCACCGTGTAAGAGATGACAATGGGTAAGATAGTAGTGGCCAATACGAAGGCATGTAAGAATTACTTCTTCATGTCTGTTTGCACGGGATGATGACACCCAGGTCTTTACGGAGTATTTTACCTTCCTCAGCTTGAAGGCGCGAGTTTGCCATTCGGTTTCCCATGTCCCAAGAAGAGGCGATCTTATGGCATCCTTTGAATATAACGTAAGAACAGATGAAAGATCAAGGACCGCCCTCTGAGTTCCCCGCTTCGCTGCCTCTTCAGCTTCTTCATTACCCATAATACCCACGTGCCCAGGAACCCAACAAAGGACTATTTCAAAATTTTGAAATACTAGATGTCTTATCAGATTCTGAATTGTCAGCGTAAGGGTGTCAGTAGTGCACAGTGAAGACACTGACCACAGAGCACTAATAGAGTCACTGCAGAGAACAACACACCGTATTGAAGATAGCGTAATGAACTTCAGCACCTCAAGGATTGCAAATTTTTCAGCAGTGTACACGCTGCAAAAGGAATGGAGGTGACAATAACGGGTGGCATTATGACAGTGGAAACCAGCACCAAAGGAATTATTCATTGCTAAGTCATGAGTGTATATTAACATATTATCCAAATACAGGTTTTTTAGTTCTCCCAAGTGCTGTTGGTACACAGCAACAGGAGTGTCTTGCTTTGAAAGTTGAGGCAGCCGAAAGTCGATGGTTGGTTTCATGAAGAACCAAAGTGGTGTACGAGTGTGTGGGTATTTCACTGGAGGAGGTAGTGGGATGACATTTTCCTCTAGCAATTATTTAAAAGGACACCCGTTGGGCAGGGTAACGAAGGTCTTGCAGCGTAAGAAAAAATAAATTTCGGAGAATGTAGGTGTTGCCGAGTGGGGTGATTTGAAACTCCCATCAGTTTCACTCCGTAAGATCCAAGTAGAATATCACGTCTCTTGTTGAGAGATGGTTCGCCAGCGTCTACTAGTAGGCATTCTATTCGACTAGTGCGAAAAGCACCGATTGCAATGCGGACTCTTGCATGATGGATACAGTTAAGGGTTCTGAGTGTCGACGGTGATGCAGAGGAGTATACAATACTGCCATAATCTAATACAGACCGAACGAGACTTCTACACAGACGAAGAAGGTAACTAGGGTCTGCGCCCCGTGATGATGCGCTTAAGCAGAAAAGGAGGTTTAGGGAAGAATTACAACGGGATTGTAGTTTTCGGATGTGATTGCACCAAGTTAGTGTGCGTTCGAATGTGAGACCCAGGAATTTTGCGGAGTCAACGAAAGGGAGACGTTGGCTCCTAAGAAAAAGATTTGGATCATAATGGAGACGGTATAACCTTCTGAAATGCATACAGAATAACTTGGATACAGAAAAACTAAAACCGGTAGACATGCTTCACTCGTGTAAACGGTTTAAGACCAATTGCAGTTGCCTCTCGATGACAGAGATTCTGGAACATGAACAATAGATGGTGAAGTCGTCAACGAAGATGTACCGGGTCTTGAACTACTGACGCAATGCTATTTATGGCTAAGGCAAAGAGAGTGACGTTTAATATTGAACCCTCTGCAACACCGTTTTCCAAAGGATGATTCGATGATAAATAAGTACCGAGGCGAACGCGGAAAGAGCGTTGATATAGGAAGATCTTTAGGAACAGAGGAATACAGCCTCGGAATCCCCACGTGTACAATGTACGTAGGTTTCGTACCTCCAGGTTGTGTCGTAAGCTTTGTCCAAGTCACAAAAGATGGCCACGAGGTGTTCCCTTGATACAAACGCTGATGACATGGTAGTTGACAACGTAAGAAGGCGGTCTAGTGTTGTCCGCTGTTTTCTGCTGCCACATTGGATATCGGTCAGATGGTTTCGCGATTCCAGAGACCAAACAAGGCGACGATTGATCATTCTTTCTAATAATTTGCAAATGCAGCTTGCAAGAGGAATCGGTCGAAAATGCGACGGATTCGAACGATCTTTTCCCTCCTTCGGAAGTGGAATAATTATGAGCTCACTCCATTGAGCAGGGACGGTATGCTCATTCCAAATACAGTTAAATAACTTTAGAAGGAATTTTATACCTGTCTCTGGAAGGTGTTTTAGCGTCGCATTATGTATTTGATCAGGACCGAGCGCTGTATCTTTCGAAGCCGCCAGGGCAGAGGTCAGCTGCATCATAGAGAAAAGAATGTTATATTCCTCGTCTCTGAAACTGGAGAAATCCAAGCAAAACATTTCCGCGCAAGCTTTCAGTTGAAGAAACATTGGAGAAAAACCGGAGGAGTTGGAGACTCTTTCGTAGTGCGATGCAAGTTCCTCAGTGCTGACTTCGGGTGAATTTTCGAGCTGTCCATTTACATTGAGACCAGGGATGGAAAAAGAGGAACATGTACCATGAATATTCCGAACTTTTTGCCATACGACTGATGATGGAGTACGGCTTGTAAGAGATGAAATGTAAGCCTTCCTGGAGGAAAAACTTAGTTTCTTGAAGAGTTTGTTTTGCTCTGCCTCTGCACCTTCTCAACTCAATGAGATTATCAACGGTGGGATACATGTTAAGTCGCGCTACAGCTTTCTTTCTAGTGCTGACCGCCTTTGCGCAATCCAAATTCCACCATGGAACAGGGTAATGCTTTGGATTACGTGATGATTTAGGGATGGCCAGATCAGCGGCGAGAGTCGCCGTGATCACTGCTGGAATGATCATTCGTGGACATAACAACTCCACTATTTTTTACTCCAAGGAGAGACAGCTACGAGAGGATTTTGATCCGACAACATTGGAGTCTGATTTTAAAGAGCCAGGTTTCCGGGACATTTTTGTGTTGGATGGTCTGCCGAGAACGACCCCGAGATGGACGTCGGGGGGATCGTTTAATAGCAGACTGCGGTTTCTCAGTGGTCATGGAAGTAGAGACGGATGTAGAGGCGGAAGCAGATGTTCGTTTTGATATAATCTTATACATTGTAGGTATAATTATCTTACACCTCAGGAGCTTTCAAGGTGGAAAAATCATAAAAATTGGCCTGACTTCCAGAGTTGCACATCGGTGATATCTAAATATCTTTGAAATCCACCTGACAGCTAAAGGAAGCTGTAGGTGGTTTCTTCGCGTTGAACGCTGTTGCGAAGGATTTTGTTATTGCGACCGGATTCTTAATCATATACCGACGCCTGGCCTCGGGAAAAGATTTCTCCATCAAATATTTCTGGCATGTTTTTGCATTGGAAGGATGGTTTTCCTATCAATTCACAGAGCATGGAGGCGAAGGGCAAGGAGACGACTCGTGTGACAGTTTACCGCAAATAACACAGATTTTGCTAGATGATTTGCAGCGGTCCAATGTGTGACCGAATCTCTGGCACTTGAAGCAGCGCAGAGGACTCGGTACATATTGGCGAACACGCAGGGTGTAGAACCCACAGGAAATGCTCTCTGGCAGAGAGGACCGATCGAAAGTTAGAATCAAGGTGGAAGGGGAGACGAGCTTCCCCTGTACTCTTGACTCTGTGAATACTGACAACATCTTCCGGCTGAAAAAATTCTTTCAGATCTTCATCAGATTCTTGTGCAAAATCATTGTGGTTAACAACTTCTTTGCACAAGTTCAAGCTGGGGTGAGTGGCCACCTTTATCTTTAATCCGACAATTTCTTCTAAAGATCTTACACAATCAATTTGCTTGTCTGTACGTGCCTCCAGCAGAATTTCTCCGTTTCGCTAGCGCACGACAGACTGCAGCTTCCCCATTCCATTATCAATGGCTTTTGCCATACGTACCACACTTACAGACTTAAAAGTCTTACCTTCCTCAATACAACTCATTGGTCGACCGGTCGCTTTCCTTGCAAAAAAAATAACTGTTCAAATCGACTATTCCTGACACAAATCGCCTCTCCCTAGAGGAAGAGGGCAAAAGGTGGGGAGCGACAATACGGGGACAGGTTAGGGGACAGGTTGAGGGGCATTAGAGGTTGAGGGCCAGGTGAAAAATGTGTACGAACTTGAGGAGTCGAGGTGGATGGTGCATTAGGTAGCACGTCTTCGACCATTGTAGGAAATCCTGGGATCGAGTCCTGGTTTGTCGCAATTTTTACGTGTCCATTGACGGTGAAGATCTTTTTTTCCGAGGGGTTATGGGTTTCATACGTGAAAGGAGATTCCCCAGAAGAAAAGAGTTCAATGAAACTCAATCGCTTACTCTTCACTCCATCCTTTAGCAGATAGACGAGGAGTAAGGTAGCACTCTTATCATTATATCATGGGGTGTGTGAATATTGCTTCAATGTTTTCAAAATAAGAGACGATTTTTAAAAAGCCCTCGAAATTTAGATCACATTAGTCAGTGATATTATTGTAGCTTAAGTTGCACAACACAACTTCAAAATTGCATCATTAGTGGGACGTAACTTTAATGAAATGTTCAATTTTCCGCAAATTTGTTGAAGAATTCTTCATGAAAAGTGTAGGAACACATTCCTACATATACAGCGCAACACATACCTTAATACGTATGACGAACTCCCTCATGTAATTAACACACGGAAAATTACATGATGCCACAAGAACGGACGCCATGTTGTTTATACTGGTCGTCATGACGAAGTCTCATCAAATACTCAGCATAAGACGCAAGGGACTCTCTACATTGTAAACATTAGACGATTCCGTGGCACGCGCGTGCCGCGTGCGACACCAAAATACTTAGAGAAAGCGGCCCGGTTATTAAGAACCTTCGAGAGAACCTCAATAGATGAAACTCGACCTAGTGTTACGTCGCCAACGTCGTCAGTTGTCAAAGTTTAGGTTATGGCAAAAGCCCCAAGCTAAGGTCAGTACAACGAAAGAACTGGTCGAGTGAACATCGGATCCGATATAACCTCAAAACCAGTTACTCAGCTCTGCGAAATATTATAAGTTGAAACTCGGCTCTGTGAGATAGTTCTATCTTCAAGAAATCGCTCTGGACTTGTGATTGACTGATTTTTCATCACACAAGCGCCGAAATATTGTATCTTCAAGAAATCGTCTTGGACCTGTGACTAAATAATATTCATCATACAAACGTCGAAATATTCTATGTTCAGGAAATCACTTTCGACTGGTGATTGAATTATTTTCCAACTTCGAAGAACCACGAGGCTCTATCTCGTGGACTGCAGCGAAGTTAACTCTAACTTCGAAACACCATCGCGAAACACCATCGCACGGTCAACGGTGGAACTACTTCCACGGTCCGAGGACACGACGCGCCATCCTACGAGGCTACGCAGAAGCTTAACCAGCAGCGTCGCCACGCTCTGAAATATCGTACTTCATCGGCTAACCAATTCAGGATTGACTACCAGTGACACCATCTTGTGACGACGAAAAGAACTTCTTCAACGACAACCTACTTACCGGCAGTAGTGAGTTAAACGAGGAAAAGGCATCATTTTACAAAGCTTTCAACGCCTGTGATTGCCAAACTGGTGTTATTAATTGTTTACTATTAAATCACTTGTTCATATCAATCCTACATAATAAAATCTTGTTCTGTTGAACCTGTGAATATTTATTTTGAAGAGGTAGAATTTTATTGCGAAGCAACCTCAGCATTAAGATATGTGAAGCAATAAAAAATCTTCCCCGACAAAAGCATACCAATTAAGTGAAAGAAGATGATGTTAGGGAGACTCGCGTAACTCATATGTTACAAAATACTAGCAACCCGCCACGGTTTCGCTCGGGTGTTTTTGTTACGTTGCACTATAATTTAACTTTATTATTTAGAATAGTCGAAAACGGGAAGTCAAAGATGTTTCCTTCACGTGAAGCACTTCACGCCGGGCAGCGCGCCAATCGAATGCTCGCCTGGATCTCCCGAGGCAACACACGACGGTGGCTGCTTGTAAAACTTAAAACGCTTATAAAATCTAAACTATTTGTCCATATGCTAGGATTTAAAGCCAGTTTTCATCTTTATTCAATGAACAAAACACAGAATGCATTCAATTGTATTAGGATTCTTTCAATCGTACAAAAATCACACTCTTTATTGAAGTATTTTTACACGTCTATTTTCAATGATTTATGTTGACCTTTGTGGATAAACATGTGTTGTCGCGGAATCTTTTCTAGAACTCTTTGAGGTAAACAATATTGCTATTCATAGTTGTCACCTACCTCTAACCGTTTACGCAGCGTAAGCGAATATACGTCTCCAATGTTTGATTTTTCCCCCGACTTGATTGTAAGTTTTCATTATTGTTTATTACTTGTGATACCTAAGATAACAAAATATATACGCAAACCTTACCAGAGAACATATGTATGAATAAGAAAAATAATAGGCGGTATAGGAGCTCATAAAGGACATACAAAGAAAAGAACGTTCGTTTTTAAATATAAGGTAGGATGCAATGTCGTATGGAAATTTACTTATTTGTCCACGATGTTGTAAAAATATCTTGATACCAAATTTTCAATTTCGAATATTGTATTGTTTATTTCCTTATCGTGAATTCACGCTTGTTGACAGCCAGAAAAAAACAAAGAAAACAACTTTTGTACAGAAAAGTAGAAATGTTGAATCTCTACTGAATTTTTTCTCGGAACAAAACTTAAGACGGCGATTTTTTATCAATGTTTAGAGATAAAATGTAAACCTACAAACAGTTGAGCTAGATTTAAAAAAAATTCAAGTGTTCGCTTTTACATATTTTCTTACCTCATGGGATCTGACATATTTCAAGACGACATAACTGAAAGTAACTGGATTCACTGTACATTGTATGAAGGTTGCTTATTGGTTTTTATAAATATTTTTTTATTGAGATACGATGTCGAGTTTAATGGGAAATAAAGTGTGTAATGAAAAAATATAAATGTAGTGTACAGGTTGTGGCGAAAACGTGTAGTGGTGTACTACAAATCCAGATTTATTTATTCCCAGTTTCCTCCAAAGAATAACGTAAAATTGAAAAATTTCTTTGAATACGTCAAGAAAGTTGACCGTCTGAAAGCATGAAAAAAGGTTTTTCAGTTGAATAACCCCGGTTCTCAAACCGGTGTAAGATCACTGCATTTCCAAGACCATTATTATGTGTTACCAAGTAAACAGAGGGGTAAGGATGTGTACTCACCACTGTCACTCTATCGTTCACTATTATAAAAGAGTGTTTTAGAATTGATACATTTCACTTATAAATAAATACTTTTTTTACATGTTGAGACAATTTGGATTTTCAACCTTCATGTTACTATGGAAAACCCTAAATTCTATTTTGGTATAATTGTAACTTTTTGAAATTTATTATGAAAATTTTTCGTTATAACGCTATTTTGTGTTATAATATACTTTATTTACTAATGTAATAACTCTATTAACTGTTTTCATCTTCACTGAAAATCAAAATACTTGAAAACTTTCATTCTAACATGTAATAGCTCAAAAGTGTTGCAATAACATGTTTTTCGCCCATGTCAGCCTTGCAGGAACAATTCATGGATATGATGTTACTATACACATCAATTCCACCGATACTTTGTGTGATTCTTTCATGGAATTCGTCGTTTTTAAATAATAAGCGATTCTGAACTTCCATCCACAGTTTTCTCGTAACTTATTACACGATTTGTACGCAAAATAAGCTCACTCTCAATGAGATTTCTTCGAGATTGATTTGATTCTGCCAATACTACCCATCGTTAACAACAAATTTCAAGTTTTTCTATCAAAAGCAACTGTTCGTGTTATGACTAGTGTGCATTTATGTCGGTCATATTGCCATTAAACTCCATCCATATGCCAGATCCCAGTTCTCTGACAGATTAGATTCTAGGACCAAAACTAAGAAAGAATGCGAAGTTAAAAATCATGCGGTTCACTGCAAAAGAGCAAATACACCGATCAAAAACTTTTTAACAATAAAAAAAAATTGTATTCGTAACAATGTTATAATTTATTATTGTTATTCTGAACATGTAAATTCCAAACATTGCAGTAAATTATATTATCTGAGACACAATCTCAAATGTCAAATTGCTGTAATTAGCTTCACAAAAGCAAATCGGAAGCTAAACCTCCTCTCTCCCTCTTACGATCTTGAATTATTTGAAGCGACATGAAAATCGTTTGATTGAAACGGAAAGAGGGTTTACTTACCAATTAAATTAAGGACCATGGAAATGACTACTTTGAAGACGAAAGAAACACAACACGATAGTACCTGAAATGAAAGGAGAATTGGCTTCAGCTATTTCACTCAAAGAAGGAATAATCTGAAGGTTCGAAGCAAAGACTGATGATCTCACTGGTTACTAACTAAATTAAGAATTTAATTAGTAGTGTTTAATTAGGTAGTACTTAAATTATAATGAATGGAGAGATAAGTCAGCTAATTTAATGACGATGACAAATAGAAGGAAACTATTGAATAAGAATCTCCATCAGAAAATATTCTCAGAATTTTCGATAGAAAATTTATTATTCCTCGTGTTTCTTAAGTGTACTAGAATTGTTACTAAGAATAATTGCAATTTAATTCTTTCACCATGCTACAATATGATCGATCTACAATTGTAACCCGGTTGGAAAAGCGCAACTGTGCTATTACGAACAATCTAAAAGTTTAAACATTTTTAAGCACATACTAATACGCTGTTAAGGGAATGAAATTCAGAGCAAACGCTTTTAGTGTCAACGTAAAACTCGTAAGGTTCCTACAATCGAAGCACGCGTGAGGTATTGGATAATGGCTAAGCAACAATGAAGATGAAATGTTTTTTAATCTTTCAATATTTAAGTTTGATTAAGTTTCTAATGATACAAAAGTTATTTTTTGCCAAAAAAATATGAAACCATAGTCCGGAATGTTGTGCCTTATTTCTATTGAATTATATTGTGAGTTATAAGTTAATTTACAAATATCATGAAGAGAGGTGAAAAATCTTATGATCAAAGAATTGAATGTAAAGATATATCATTAAGTTTAAAATGCTGTTCATCGTTTTATACTTAGGTTATTTGTTTAGTTTCTCAACTTTCAAGAATTTATATTATTCAGTTCCTATAAATTTTACATTTTCGTGCTATAAAAGTAACTTAAGATATATTTAGCAGTGAGTGTTGTGCCTTTCTTGTACGAAAAGTTACAAATATAGATAAAACACATTCTTTTGATTACAGAACTAAATATATATATATATATATATATAAAATTTTCTGTTACATAGCTTATTTATTTTGTTTAGCAATACTTTGTAATTTTAATGGGTTTATTAACCAATGGCTGGTGCTTATTAACCCGTCGAAGGGACATAAACGGCGGACGGGGGTCATTCTAAATTGTAAAAACATTAACGAACATAGAACCATAGAGTAACAACCATATAGAAGTAGCTTCAAGTAGAATTACATTTTAAACCTATTGTCAAGAAACAATATTATTAAAACTGATAATTTAGCCCCACCTTATTTTACTGCAATGAATATTTATTTCTAAACCACTCAATCAAAACAAAGAACTCCATCCACTTGATTCTTTGAAGTGGGGCGTATTCTTTGACATATCGAGATCAAAATGTGGTATACGATAGAAAAGAAATGTATTATCACAGGTTAAAACATGGGATGTATGAAATACCATTAAAATAAATATCAACCAACAAACTCCCTAACTTTCATTTCCATTTACTCATTGTCGCTCCACGAATTCTCCTCCCGTTTCTTCAAAGGGAATTTTTCCAGAAACATCCAAGTAACAGTTTCTTCATCTTTCCTCGAGGAGACCCTTGTTCGTTCCAGTTTCAGGCCTCGCATCCCGTCACAAACCAACTCATTTGTCAGAACATTCGCTCAAGTACACAAGTCAACTTAGTCTATCGTCTACTTTTTATATTTTCTATTCAATAATCTCGGTTTGCTATTTAATTATTATTCCTGTAAATTATTTTTTGATACATTTATTTAGTTCATTTCCTGTATTTTCAATCTGAAATATCGATTCCATCAGTGAAATATCTTTCATTTATTTTTCAGAAAATAATATAGGTAAATTTATACCAATATTTTTATAATTTACAGAATACTAGCAGAATTGTCAATAAAATGCCCAGCATTTCCCGGGATGCGAAAGAAATTTAAAACAATCATTACTGGACATTCAAAATTTTAAAACAATTCACAAATAAAATATAAAGAAATATTTATATCCATTGTTAAAGAAAAATGCAAAAAATACATGGACATTCAAAGAGAAATTGGTACAGTGTATTGATACACTCTACCCTACGGAGGGAATTGTAACACCTGTCAAGAGATCTCGAATTTCTTAGTTCATTTTACCCGGCGTTGCCTGGGTTTCTTATATAACATTCTTAATTATTTGTCGGTTTCCATATTTCTTTATTTTCGTTATATTAAATTTTCACGTCTTTCAAAAATTAAATGTCTCGAAGAAAACTTACAAAAATACATACAGTATATTCAGTGTCGTATGCAAATATGTGCGTAATTACGAATTATTTGAAAATTCAAGTTGGAGGAAAATATACTTTATACAGAAATAAACAAAGCTCATAGTTAAGACCTTTGATTTTGTTGGTTTTCATTTCACTTTTAGGTAATACTCTTCTTCACAGCCTTTAAATCATTTATACTGTTCAGTCACGTAGTACCGAATGTACTGACCGGCATATTAGTAAGCTTCGCATTCGACAATCATGCGAGTGAAGATTTATGTCTGGTGATTAGTAGCCAATAATGATTTTACTGTTCTTGTAATTAATTAATATTAAATATACTTTTCATTTTAGTTGCAATAACCCTTAAGAAGTGGTACAATAAGAAAATATTTAAATGCGAGACTATTTTATGTGAAAATATAGTGATTTAACAATTACACCTTCCCCTTGTAACTTTCTCATTTGCAAAAGAATATAATTCTGGAGTGATATACGTACTCTTATGTCTCAAACATTTTTGCTTTCGTTTGATTGTTTTCTTTTACCTTTAATGGATTTTCCCCCTTCAAACTGAATGGTCCCCCAGTCCTTTCGTTTGCATTATCATACGACAGTGACGTGAGTCGAATTATTTGCCAGTTGATCGTGGTCTGCCAGTCGATCACTCGTATGTATAATAAATGATTCGCTGCGTAAATTATTTGATTCGTTTGCTGTTGGCGTGTCATGTGGTCACGTGACTGAATGAAGAGCAGTGATTGGCACATAGAGCGATGAAGGGATAAATACAATGGATTGAGGGCTCTCATCACGGTTAGGAAGCATCAATAAAATGGAACGGCCAGAGCTGCAATCTGACTTTTATGCATTGTAATATGCATACTCGAAGATTGCGCTTGGGATTAAATTTCATTTAAAACCAACTAGTTAAGAGCTGTTCATTGGTGCCAGGGGAATCTATCTTTTACTGAGGTTTTGAATATGTATCACTTTTAAGTTTACATTAGTTGATTTGATATTTTTTATTCACCTAAAATAAAACAGAAAAAACGATGTGTACATTAAAAAAGAACGCAGAAACTAACTGACATTGTAGATATTTGTTTCCGTGTGCGACAGCGTCTCTACATTACTTAATAATTTGAAGGATATGTATTAAGAAAAAGAATTAATAATAATAAACTATATAGTGACTGAGAAATTGAAGCGAAAAGCTACAATTTTCTTTCTCTGATCCCGTCTCGAATTGATTCGGTGGCGAGCAAGCTTGCTAACTCCTGTTAAAAAATTAATTGGAAAATATTCACCATTCAAAGTCGCATTCATTTACAACAATATTTTCAAATTCTTTGTTATATTTTCGACTAAATTTTTACTTTCATCGATTTGAAGTTCGATTCATTAAAATTATATCGCATCTCGATCGTATTTCTCAATATATTGTATTTTTGTTTCATATTACATTCTTTACTTCATTGTTGTAGTGTTATTTAATAGTTACGATTTATAAATAATACTTTCTGAATAATCTATAGTTTAATACAAGTATGAAGGTTTTCACGGCCTGTCTCATTAGGTAAAATGTCTTTCAGGTTTGAAAGCCGTGACGTCATTTCTTCTTTCTTAACAGACGATAAATATGTTCATAAAATAATTTCGTTCGGAATATCTAATAAACGTCAACCCAAAATGAAATATTTCTTGTATTAAATGTGAAATATTAAATGGAAACGTTTAATTTTCCATCACGTAACTCAATGTGCTACAGGTATGGAAAATGGAAAAACAATGGAAATGTCTGTAGGTTTGAGCGGAGTTTTTGGGAGGACGCTTTTGCATCATTAAATCAGTTTCTGCAGAATCGAACGCGAGAGAAGCGGAGCCGCACGAGAAACGTGGAAGCGATTGTCAAATTGCACTTGGAAAGCTTCTGCTGCGCAAAGTACAACAGCATCACCCTGCGGTGGAGACCCTAGAGCTGCTACGTCGACTGCACTGAAAGCGAGTGGTCAAAGTAGTTGCATCGCTCCACAGGCAAAGTGCGAATGCGAACCTCAGACTGCCTTCCTTCCTTCCTGCCGTCCTTTCACCATCAGTCGATACTTCCGGTTTAACCACCACCTCCTCTTCTCAGAATCTCTTCATGCCCTCCGCGGTCGCCGTTGCATATGGATGAGCCCGAAAACTGCCCCCATTTGCATGTGGCGCGGTCCTGTGCACTCGAGTCGTGGCGTAAAACCGCTCAACCTGCACTGACTGCCGCCTCGACTCGAGCCTCCAGCGGACACTCTCTCAGGTGGCCATTTTGAGGACGGACTAGTTTTTAGAAAAATCATGTATCATAATCTTTTAATAAGTGAATTTTAGCAAAATTGGACTTAAGGTTAGCTAGCGCTCCAAGTTAGTCAAATCAATGAGAAGTATAATTGTTTTTCATTCTTGAAATGTTGGCAGTTGTAATAACTACTGGGGATCGATAAAACTGTCATAATAATAGGTGAAATGACAATTTTGTTATTTATTTGTTGGTCTAAATGCAAGAATATCAACCCCATATAATTGTTTTCTTTATTTTTAGTTTAATTACTTAATAACAAAACGTTATGAATTATGATGATCAAAAATGCATTATTTAATTTATATCTATAAGTTAATAGTGTAGGTTTATCAATATTCAGGAACTCACTTGACTCGTTTGAATGTAAAAACACGGTTTCGTCATTTTATGACTCACATCTCGGAAAAAGTGAAAAAGGTCCAGCGACGTGAAATTACAAATTAAAGTAATCTTCCACCACTTACTTGATTCAAAAGTTGCTCATTGTTTTGATAATAGGAGTTTCTTCTCCCAAATTACCACCAATTATAATTGCAATTATTTCACTTAAATGGCCAGTGAGGTGTGTTTTTCAAACTAAAATCACAATAAGTAAGTGTTATTCTATTTATTTACGCCAATATGAGATATTTTAGTGATTTAATTCTACCTACGTTGGTACTACTTTAAGTTTTTGTGACGCAATTTTTTTAGATTTCAGGTTACTTTTAACCTCCTGTGGAATATAAATAAGTAAATAAATATAAATTTATTGTCAAAAAAGCAAAAACTGCAAATGACCATGTGGAGGACTATAAACTAATTTATCCTCCGGAAGCAAGCAAGGGACCATCCCATCAATTGCGATCAAGGGTCCTAAGGCGGAGGGGGACTTAACATTTCAGCTTTACACTCATAAGTTCAGAATAAAAGTAATTCGGTTCGTGTAACATAATATTAACATATTACCGACAAATTTGTATTTAATAAAACGAAAATTGTTATTTTAGGAGCACGTATTACTATTAAACTATATATTAAATAAAATGTCTTTCGGGTTTGAAAACCGTGTCGTCATTTCCTCTTTCTTGACAGACGTTTCGCCCGCATCTCGGCGGTGGAATATTAGATTCTTTTATTGAATTATTGACAATTTTTTTCATGTTTTCCTTGTAATTGTTCTCATTAGCTAAACCGTGAAGAGCAGGGGTAAAGTAGGGCGAATCTCTCGTCAACATTAAATGTTCCCCGTCCATTTGAGGTAAATTAGATATTTACAGTTCACCTGCTGGTATTCTGTTGAAAGCCTTAAATGTATATTGCATGACATCCAAATCGTAAATATGTCACCCTATTTAACGTGCAGTTGTACACAGCAGCAACTCTACGAAAAGGAAGAAATAATTTAAATAGAACAACGGACGCATGTCACTCGGAATATGCCTTACTTTTATCCTCTAGTTCTTGTTTTGCTTTTGTTTCCATTCTACAAAAAATTTATAAAAGTTATATCATCGGCATAAATCTTGTGAATCTGTTTCAACAAAGGTTTCTGTGCTCAAAGGTTGCTTTGTTTCTTTGAACACTCATAATAGTTTTTATTACGGAAAATGTTTTAAAACATCTCAATCTGTTGAATCCGTACCTTTATGGGAATGCGTAACGCTAAAATACGTCTGTCTGTTTGCTACCTAAATACGACTAAATCACTGAACCGAACGTGATAAAATTTGGCAAGGAGGTAGTTTAGATGTCCAGGATGATCTAAGGCTTAAATTTTATTTTTTAAATGTGTGATAAGAAGATGATTTTTGAGAATAAATAACCATAAAATGGGTAGAAAAGACCCACGTAGAAATTTCGAATCGTAACGACGTCGTTGCAGTGTCTCCAATGTCGTGCCAACGTCAAAAAACAACGTCGCGAAGATGTCAACGCGTACGCATGTAAATCGATTCAACGTCGTAAAAAAACGCAGAGTAACGACGCCATGACAACGTTGAATAATCTTATTATCACAACTTTGATGGATATTATCCATCGTCTTCCCTTGTTTAATCATATTCTAAAGGTGTAGCACACACAATCCTATAGGAACGTTGTTTTTCATTCTCCGTCTTCAGGACTGCGGTGCGGTTTGATCCAGAGCAAAGTGAGAATATTAATAGTGTATGTTACGAACCAAACGTTCGTAAGAACTTATCATATTAAAATCAAGAACATCGTATATTACGATAGCTTCGTCTTCAACGTTTGAACGTGTAAATTCCTTATAACTTAAACAAGTTCCTTGAAGTTTGTGTAAGTTCATTGTAAGTTATATGTGTTTCGTGAACATTATGTAAGTTCTTAGAAACTCATAGGCGTTCTTTTGAACTACTTCAGAACGCACCCTTTATAAACGTTCTGTGCTTTACCCTATATAAGGACAAGCTCACAGCGACGGTCAGCTCACAACCAGCGCACAAACGGACTAAGCAGTCACGCTGCTAAACGGATGGACGAATGGAGTGCAGTACCATACGGCACTCATCGCAGTTACGCTGCTACCCAGCAGTGTGAAGTAACAAAAGGAGTGTAGTACCATACGGCACTCATAACAGTCACGCTGTTACCCAACAGTGCCTACTCATGCAGCAGCAATTATCATGTCAACGTGACGCAACGTCGTTATGATCTTCGTCGTGGCGAACTACAAGAAAATACGCTATGACAGTGTGGCACAACTCAACGTCAAAACATTGAAACCATCAAAGCTCACATTCTTTCAGTGTATCTTCTGCAACTTGCAACTTCCAGCCATCACTTGTCATCACATGCTGCCGCCAGCCGACGAGGTCTACAACACCTGCATTCTCTTCATCCAAGACCATGAACTACTGTAATCATGGCGAAAACCAAAGGACGAAAAAATTGTCTGTAACTTCCTTATTGTAAATATTAACTTGCTTATAACATATGATTTGCAAGCTAACAAGTATTATTCATTTCTTATAACATTGCCTTTGTAATTTTGGCTTTACTATTTAAATTTCAAACATTTATGATTAACAAATATACGTATGTAGCATTTGTCTATCATTC
Source organism: Laupala kohalensis (assembly GCA_002313205.1). Taxonomy (NCBI): domain Eukaryota; kingdom Metazoa; phylum Arthropoda; class Insecta; order Orthoptera; family Trigonidiidae; genus Laupala; species Laupala kohalensis. The sequence goes on along the minus strand of NNCF01133067.1, from coordinate 30,451 downwards.
ATGTCTTTAGTTGCTACATAGCAAATATTTATTTTCTTTAGTTGGGAGGACGGGGAACAAAAACTTGTTCCCCAGCTGGGACTTATTCCCTTAATATGCACTAGGGCGGTCATATAACAAGTTTGTTGCAATCCATCATAGTAATTCTGTTTAAAATATTTTGGGGGATTGTTTGGGTTTTTTCATATATGTATACAATGTATTGAAGGGGATCGTACTGAGTAATTCAGCGTATGTAGTATTTAAGAAACCAATGTATGTATACTTATGTTCAGATTGAATCAATGTGTTTTGTTTCAAGAACTTGCCATGAGTTAAAAAATATCTTTCCTTCGTTATCTGCTTTGCTTAGTTAAACGCCTAAGTCCCCACCTCTCCTATGTTATATGGACTCCTCGTCGGTAACAGTGTGGCCGATCACAGAATACCGCCATATTTTCGTGAAATTGACACGTTGTTCACATACACGCATGAAGACTCTCTTTCGAAAAAGATTAATTAGTTATTTATTGTCTGATTTGAAAAAACTTACCCCGACTGTGGGTCATCATCAGGAAAAACAAAGACATTGGGAAAGGAAAAGAAAAGAACATCCAGTCTATACTCTTCTCTTTTCCCAATGTAAGACCGTTAACGTAATTTAACCAGAAAAGAGTTATATTAGCTTACACCGTTTAGGCTAGAGATAGGTGACAACTAAGTATGGCAATATTGTTTGTTTCAAACAGTTCTACTAAACCGTCCACGACATTTCTCCATTCTTTGAATGTGCCTTTGTCAGCTTTTGTAATTAAGAGATTGTTTCCCATCAGTGTGAAATTTATTTTCTTCTAAATCCTTGTGTCACTATGAATTTTTACCTGTTGGTGTGGAGTATGTTGTTTAATGGTGTGCTAAAACAGTTTTAGTATTGGAAGGAATGTTATTGGAGTCAAGGTGTGTAAAAAGTTGTTTAATTGCCTGATTTTTAATGGTGTTAGAAGGGTAAAATTTAAGACCTTTTTCCAGAATGGATAATTCAGAATTGTTAAATTTGTGAGAAGAGAGGTTTGAAATGCGAGGATAGAGAGATTGAGTTGAGCGTGGAATTTCAGTTTTAAAATTATTATGGCTTGTTTCTTCTTTTTCTTGCGAGCTGCCAGATGGAATGTTCTTCCACGAACGGCATCGTCAAAGACTTTCTCGGTCAGTGCTGTAACCGAACCCCTTCCCCCACCCCTACTTATCTGTAGTTCTTAAATAGCGTCCCGTCCAACCCTTCCGTACATTTGTCCTTTGATACTAGACTTTGTCAGGTACATTTAATTTACTTATTTATATTCATATTTCATTTAGTTTTAGCTTTTATCTCTTATTCACAGATTCATTCTCCATTGATTTGTTGCTCTGTTCTCAATACACTTAAAAACTTCATTATATTTTTAATTAATTTCAACTTTTTAATAATTTTAACAAATTTCAATTTTGTATAAACTGAACAATATTGTACTTACATATTGTTTATATTTTTTGTATTTCGTTTTATTTTAGGCTGAAGATGTCAGCTAAGATGGCGAAAGTACTTTCTCAATAAATATTTTACTAGTAAACAACTACCCATCTTTCATTTATTGTTCAAAATGTTTAACCTTCTTATCCGCAGAATCTGAAGCTACAGTTTTGAGGAACGAATAACTGCTTACCAGATTTGGTTATCACAGAAGAAATATTGCATTATAAGTATAATATATTCATTTTCCTGAATATGTAGCACATACATTTCGAGACACGCACCTTCGAAAATGAAAATATAAAAAAAAAAATAATTCATTCCTGCAATATTTGGAAACTACTGTGATCTCAAGAAAATATTTTGAATACCAACTGAGAATACATAAACCTATACATAGACCAAATTTCAGTAAAATGGAAGACTTCGGCGCAACAAGCATTTTCTCTGTTTTGTCGTAGAATATCACAAAAGTTTCTCTACTTTCCACTTACGACTCCACAACCTTTACAAATTAATCCTCGCTGCGTATTTTATCAACATTTCGTGTCGAGGCAAGGATTTGTATAACTCCCTGCTTTTGGAATAAATATTCTGATAATATATTGAAGGTCCCTCAGCAAATAAAGGCACTCAAGGCAAAATAGTTTCCTAGCAACCATTTTGGAGAGGCAAGTTCCATACCCGTATCGTTATTTTTCTGCAATAAAATTTGAAAGGTGTAATGCACATTCAATTCTGGTCATCACACGTATACAACGATTGTCATAGGTAAAATTGATATAATAGAAATAATGATAAAACAAGAATAAAATTATTTCTTTTTATTGATCAGGTGATACAATACTAGAAAGTTCGAGAATCAAATAAGGAATTCCGGGGGACGGGGGTAGAATTCGGTAGCAACGTGGCGTAGTGCCTAAGGTGCTCGCCGTCCATTTCTGTTGACACAGGTTCGAACCCACGTAGAATGTGCGCTGGTGGACGAAGCGAGGTTTCACGGGGTTCTCCCGCTTCCCCTGCAACATTCATTCACTCTACCAATAGAGTACAGGATACAATAAATAAATAAAAAAGTTTATTTATCAGCATTTTAATTAATTTCTACAATAGTCTATGATATTTTTCTCTCTTTATAACAAAACAATAGAATTTTTTACGATCCATAAGAATTTAATACAATCTCAACAGTTGACCCGTTTAAAGAATATTTTCCTTCTCTGTCATGCATGCTATTAGACCAAAAGCTTATTACCTCACATCAAATAACGTAATTATCTGATTCTCTCACGTATGATGTGCAAAATCCATTTAAAAACAACAAAAAGCCAGAAACATCGTTTATATTACTGATTCTAATTGCACTCCAACGATTTTCTGCTTTGAAGATTCGTTTATTCAAATAAAAGTTTTCAAACGTAATTTCAATTTACCTCATTTAAACTACTCACCAGAGCATGATACTAAATATTTAGTATTATGTAAAGTATGTCTGTTATTTCGCAGCTAGAAAAAAACTGTTTTCAATGAAACAAAAATATACCATGTACCTAACATTATTTCCAAAATTTATGGACGACTCTTCAAATGGAAGACTTTTCTCAACAATTTATTCTTATGTACTTATCTTTCCCGTTTGGAAGGAATAGTTCAGATATATTTCTCACGTAGCCTTTTACAAGCTTTCTTAAGTACATTTTTCATATCTGGTACTTACTATACATTTTTGTTTACGAAATGAACCTAAAATACTGATAGCAAAAATGAAAGTATTCATGAAAGCAAAATTTTTCATTAGGTAGTTAAAGAAGACCTTAAGAGGCTTGTATTCCATTACGAAATTCTTGGTATAAATCATGGGATTCAGTTTTTCCTTTTATTATTTTGTATGTATGATTATTATGTATTTACTGATGGTATTCAAGTGGATGAGCAGGTCTGACGGTTTGAGCCTAACCACAAATAAACCAGTTTATTGTTAGTTTGTTATTAAAAAATGTTCATAGACATATGTTGCACGATTCTTTCTTCTATGATCCTTTTTTAGGATTATTACTTAACCCAAAAAGAGTAGTTACTAAAAAGTTTCACATTAGCTTGTTAGTTGCCAAAAAATCACTTAAAATATATAAGACCAAGTGGAAGACAAACTATAACGGTTTTGATAATATTTAATTTCAGAGACAGTTCTTTTAGGTGCCATAAAATTTAAAACAAACTTGAGATTTTTTTAAAATCGTGGGAATAAAAATGCCGCACCTCAGACCCTAGTATATTTACGTGAAATTAAAACTTGATGGATAGCCAATGATTATCTTACGTAAAAATTAGAAGTACAGATGAGTAAAACCTTTATGTAGGATGAAGATAAAAATATACCATAGGGAAATCCATTGGGAAATTAGAAGATGAATAAATTTGCATTCAAGTAGTGTAAAATAAATCCTTATTCTTAACTTTATCTGACCTGAATGCCAGAAATCTATGTATAATTTAGATCAATTTAACTAATAAATTTCAGTGATAAGCACGAAATTAGTTTTATTTGTTTTTAATTTTTATGTCTTCAGTGGAAATGAAAAAATTACAAAATTGGTTTTTTTGATCTGTTCAGTGAGAAAACCATTAGAGACTGGACTTCACGATAACTCTGATTGGCTTCCCACGCTTGCAATTCGCAGAGCGTCCTCTGAGCGTTTGCCCAACCCAAACAACCAACAACTGGAAAACTGTTGTTGAAACGCCTGCCCGCCGCAACCCTGTGGGTGCGGATTGTTTTGTTGGAACTATGAAAAGGACAGAGTGCAGTTGGCACAAGCACGAACGCTTGTCACGGAAATAAAGGGTGGACTGATCACAATAACGTGCGTATGCATCGCACTATGAGCTCTCTCTATTCATCCCATGTTGGAAGCCATGAAGCACCACTCTCTTTGTGACATGACATCTCTTCCTCTGCGTGTCATGTATGATTGAGTGACTCTTAGGAGTCATTTCATTCAAACAGGAGATACCATTTTTTTCGAGATTTACTGGACAAGTCATGCAATAGCCACATATGTGCTCTTTAATAATCACATAAAAGCAGTTTAAATAACCTTAAGAGAATGGTTTTCTACGTTTAATGGTATGATTTTACGTGATTTGAGTCCTTCGGCAAATTGAAAATCAAAGGGTATTTCAAAATGCAATTTGATGATGGAAACCATGGAGCATTTATAATATGTTACCAACTTTTCAGAAGTTTTTACAACAATAAATTCTGAAATAACTTCACAATTGTGCAATAATAAGATCTCACCATGTCAGGGAACATAAGAGGTTTGTAAATAAAGATAAAAATATTATCGTAGCTCTAAAAGTAACCTGTTTAAAAGCGCTGTTTTTCCTGACCCTAACGTATTTTAATTGTCTTTGACCCAAGTGTCATGTTACTTTGCGTCTATGCACGAAGATGACATCTTTTCGATATTTTCGATGTATTGATGCATTTTCTGGAAAAGTTAGAGTTCTACTTTTAATGAAAGTGTACATTCATTTCTTTTCATTATGTTATAACCCCCGATTTAAAACCAGCGAGAAAAGTTATTGCTGTAGATTCCAATGGACAAGGGGACATTACAAAACAAAACGCAATAATGTAATCGACAAACGTACATTATTTAGTGCAATAGTCACTCTCTAAAAAATCGATTCATCAAAATGATATATTTTTTTAACATTCGTCGGTACGTTTCTTTGTATCATTCATCTGTCAACAAACATTGCCTTCAGAGCAACTCAACAAAATACATTCACAAAGAACACAAAACTTAAAATAATCTAAAATCCAATAAAATCATTTAGATAAATCGCAGTAATTTGCAGTTTATAACGCTCGATTCCTTACATTCAAACACAAAGTTCTATCCTTTGCAAGTTAAAAAATACTCCCATTAAGGTATTTCGAAATTATTTTTTTGATCGAGAGACATTTACAAATTTGGCAATTTATACATTCGACAACCCACGTTGACTATTAAGAAATAGGTTCCACAATATCGGATTTCGAAAACAAATCCAGTTCACTGTAATAAACCAAAAATACATCCTCGAGGGCTTAATGACTCAACTAAATTTTTTTCTTGCGTGCAAGCAATGTGAAGTTTCTTTGCAATCAGTTCCTTATATCCAAATTGACACACAAAACTTATTAAATTTTTCCAAAATAAAAATAATTAAACCCAATCCTGGTATTTTGGAAATTTTTCGAATCAAGAAACAAGTATACAAATTTGACTATTTACGCATTCAAAACCTCTCGTTGGTTATTTAGAAATAGCCTAGTATTGTATATCCAAAGTAAATCAAGTTCTTTGTGAAAAATTTAAAAAACACCATGAGCCCTTATAAGCTCAACAAACATTTTTTCCTACGCACTAATGACGCGTTTTTGTTGGATATCATCACATATCCACAAAACATTATATCGTTATATCAGAACCAAAAATATATTTGATCTTATTATATTAGGAAAATGATTATGAAAACTAATGCTACATGCAAGGTTTCCGCTTTTGTGACTGTCGCCGCATTTTGAGATACAATCAGAATATTTCTTTATCATTATAATTGTAGTTTGCCATATTTCATAATACTATGTTTTACTATTGTATTTTATAACTATTTTACCATCGCGTTCATCCGCATGCAACGTACCAGAAAGGGTTAGCATTCGTTTCAGAAATATCTACAGGCTTTTAATGCTCGTAATATTGTGTATTTTATCGCATGATTAATACAATGAAGCAAATGTGGAGATCTACTAAATTCACATAACCAATGCAGGAGTATAAATATGTTTTTATTTTTATTTTGTTTTAGTATCGTGAACACAATGATCTCCAAATGGGAAAATATGGTATGTGCAAAGGAGGTTGTAATTTCTTTAATACGGAAAATGTTATGTGAAGAAATAATTTTATAGACCGAAGACCTTATTGCAGTTGTATCGAGTCAATGAATACAACTGCAAAAGACTTTCAAACTCATTATGTTTTATAGAAACTCAAAACATTTCCTTTGCAATGATGTTTCCTAAATATTATTTTTGGAACGAAAAAATCATTACAAAAGTCTGTGATACATTTTATTTTAAAGAAAGGTGAATTTATGAAACATGTTCCAAATATTTAAAAAGCGAGACACTTATCAGTCATACTTACAACCTTTTCAGGAAAACATATTTCAAATTGGATTTAGGACAAAAAGTATTTTTTCCCATTTTCAAATGACGGTATATGCCCTATTATTACATCGTCTAGCGCGTGTTTTCTTGAATGAAGTCCCTCGCTGTTACTAAAACACTACGGTACAAACGGAAACTGAAGAAGTACTGACTGGTAGCTACATTTGCTAAAAAAAGAGGTAGATTCATTCAAATCCACACTGCAAAGGCGTTACAACCTGCGCTCGTCTATGCCTCAGGAGGAAACATGATATCGTCATGCTATTCCCAGTCATTTCACCAGTAAGATCTTTTTTTATTTTCAGCAGCAAGTTCATGGATCTGTTCTAAAAAAAATTTTGTGAACTGTGTTCATCTTTTCATGGAAGCATCCTTTGGAGTATGCTTCTCTTTCGCATAGGAATTTGGTGGAAAGTTCTCGTGGAAGACTTGAGCACTTAGAAGTTGGCAATGTACTGTAATTTCTCAATGCGGCGCTGTTTTTTCACAAAATGAGAATGTGAAATTATTATTATTATTAATATTATTATCGTCATTATCATCATCATTATTATTATTATTATTATTATTATTACTATCATCATCATCATTGTTATTTTCCTTTTCTTTCTCATTCCAACAGAATGGCTGATTGTAACAGGCAATCTGGCAGATACTTTACAGTACTAGTATAATAGCTGAGATAGAAACTTTGTAGCTATGTGACACGTGTTGAACAAAACGGAATTCTGTATCCTAGGTATCAAGATCCCCATGTCCAAATCGTCCAAATCTCTCTTCAGGGCCTTAGACACAAATATTGATTATTATTGCCCTTGTGAACACACATATTTTCGCTAATGTGAATTTTGATCAAGAGAAATCTACATTCATGAACGTTTTTAAACTATAGCCCCCATAGTGTACAGTTTACATAGTATAAAACCAAACCAAATAAGAAAAGGCGTGAACATGCCAAAAAAAAAGTGTTTTATTTCTAGCTCATAGTTCATCAACACTAATATATAAATGCGTAACGCGATAGCGCGTCTGTCTGTTAGCTACTTGACCACAACTGAACTACTGAACCGATCGTGTTGAAATTTGCAAAAGGGGTAGTTAAGATGCCCAGGACGAACAAAGGCTATTTTTACTTTTAAATTGTGTGATAAGATAGATACAAATGGGTTTTGACTATAAAAGTCCATAAAACCGGGAGAAAAGAGAGTTATATTAGTTTACGCTGCCTAAACGGGTAGAGATAGGTGACAACTATGAATTGTTATATTGTTTGCCTCAAATAGTTCTACAAATAAGTCCGCGACAAAATATGTCTATCTAAAAACATTAACCCCAATTATCGATAAAACGTTATTAAAATAGAAGCGTAAAAATACTTCAATTTACAGAGTGATTTAAAAAAGAAAAAAATCAATCAACATCAAATTTAAAAAGTTCTTCGTTTTGTGTATTTAACAAAGTTCAAAAAGTATTTAAATCGAATAAATTTCGACGGATAGTTTAAATTTTTCAAGAATTTTAATGAAAGGTTGCTGCCGCTTCATATCCTTGGAAGCGAATTTTCGACCGGCGCGAGATGACATAGTGCATGTTACGCAGAAAACTTGAAATTGGCCATTGGACGGAAAATCGACCAAAACTATTTTTGGCAGATGAGCTTTTCCAGAACTAGTTTGAAGCGTTTTCAAAATGCTCAAAACTAGTTTTGGACGTTCACATTTTGCACACTTCGAGCGTTTTCAAAGTGCTCAATACTAGTTCTGGCAAAAGAGAATCATCCAAAACTAATTTTGTCCTCTCAACAATAATGAAACTCCTCATACTCGATGGCAATTCTTTTTCTTTAATATTTAGTGCGGATCAAATGCTATTGTTCGTACAAGAGGGAAAAGGGAAAAATGGTAATTACGCTCTTTTTTGTATTTTTATGTTCGGATTGGTAAAAAGTATTCATTCCGAGTATATTACTAGCTTTTATTTACCTTACTCCGTTCGATGTGTGTATATGCGTGTGTTTTTTTTGCATGACAATAGATTATGGTACAATTTTAGAAAAATCTACCTTATGAGAGTGAAATGGGGGTATGTATGAATATATGTTGTCCTTCCGTTTCCAAATTTGTAAATTTATTTTTCGGCCACGTCCGAGCTTCGAATCGAGCAATAATTTAACAGAATCATCATGACAATAGATGGTTATGGTAAGATTTTACGAAAATCTATCCATAAGCGAGTTGAAAAGGGGACTGAGCATCCATAAAAAGGTAGAAATCCGGTGGCAAGTTAAAATAATAAAAAACGACCGATATTGGTGTGGAATACACCCGTTTTCGTTCCGCTGAATTGCATTGACACTCTCAATGCAACTTACGCCCACGGCCACCCTCCTCGCCCATTGAGTAGGGGGTGAGAAGGGGCTGAAATGTAACAATTATCGGAAATGGCCGCTATTAGTTTTGAGATCGTAATTTTAGGGGACTCTGAAACTGAAGTAGTGATATTTCCGATTACACTAAAATCCACGATCAGTCACTATATACTCCTAGTACATTTTGGGAAGGAAATTCAATGTAAAATTTTAAATACTCAGGACTTTTTCAAAACTTTTTATGTTGTATTAGTATTATAGCGTTCGACCCCTTTGATTTTTAAATTAATATTTCATAATTTAAAAATATCTATTTTTATGCTCCTTCTAAGCTCTTGCACTTGTAATAAGCGACAAAGCAAGGATATTTTTTATGGTTTTACATTTTTCATTTTCAATTTTTATTTTTTACCACAGTACTTTGTAAATAAAAACTTGTTTTTATAAAAAGTTCTCTTACGTTTGATTTATTGAAAGATTAGATTGAATTACATTTTATACGAGTCAGAAATTTAACGGCATCCCGAGTATCATAATTCATCTCAGCAACTCCGACAACTATGGATTCGACATAAATGTCGACCGTTTCCGATTTTTTTGGCCCTTCACGCTCTTTCCAACCCCACCTAAGGGAAGCCAAACATACGGTTTGGCTGGAAGTTCAATATAACGGCATTTGTAGTCTTCAACACTTAAATTCAACATAACTACTAAAATCGAACAAAAGGACGAAAGGTATGTGGAATATTACTCAAAATTACATGCCAACGACTGAAAAACGCGAAGAAAATATTTCTCTACTATACGATGGCAAAATCGTATCAAATCCTCAGGACATCTCAAATTTGTTTAATTTTTATTTCTCAGAAGTAGGTAAATGAACGAACTCAATATATCCAAATCAATGTCATCCAATTATATCCACCCAAGTACCCAAGTCTATGTTCACTTCCGAAACTAACACCAGTGAAGTCATAAGAATCATCAGCTCATTAAAAAAAACTTTCAAGAGGTATAGACGATATACCACAGTTTATTGTTAAATTTTCGTCCCAGCGTATATTAAATCCATTTATATATATTTTTAATAGTTCTTTATCGGAAGGGGTGTTTCCTAACATATTTAAGAGAGCTAAAGTGAAACCTTTACACAACAAAGTAAACAAACTTAATATTGGAAATTACCGACCAATATCTCTACTACCAACTTTCTCAAAAATCCTACAAAAATTGTTCAATAAGCGTCTTCCAGATTTTTTATCAAAAAATAACATTCTCTCTGACGATGAACACGGTTTTAGGAAATCCTTTTCCACTACAAGCGCCATATTTTCTTTCTTAAACGATGTTACAACATCGTTTGATCGTGGAGAAAATCCTCAGGGTGTTTTCCTTGATTTATCCAAAGCATTCGATGTCATTCAATCACAAAATTCTCCTTTCCATACTGCATTCTTTACGCATTCGTAGACTTTCACACCAATTGCTAACTTTCTCACAACAATGGACACTATCGCATTCCTCAACTCATTCAAAGCTGATCTTCAGAAGGCGTACAATAACTTGGTACATTATATTGATACACGAATCAGTGCGCTGGAAGAGATCAATAAGAAAACGATCGGCGGTTGGACTACAGTTAGGAATTCTCGCCGTCCTTCCAACTGCTATCACCCGGTTAAACCAACGACGCATGCACCACCCCAACTCTTCACTCAGAATAGGTTTAGTGTGTTAGATGACATGTCCCTGTTTCCTCCCTTACCTACTCGTTTCATCCCCTCCCGTCCAGTACCCAGACCTGTTCGCACACCACGCACTGGTAAGCACAGCCGCCCAAAACCACGTAAAGTAGTGCTATCCAGAGATGATACCAACACTTCCACGCAGAAATCAAACGTGCTCATACTAGCTGATTCGCACGGTCGTCAGATGTCCTCCGTATTGCGTGGATTTCTTCCTAGCCAGTTCTCAGTCTCCGGTTTCTTTAAGCCAAACGCTCGTTTGGCTGAAGTTATTCGAGAACTGGACACTTACACTAAAAAACTCACTGAGCGGGACACAGTAATCATCATAGGTGGGCAGAACGATATCAACTTGGGTGGACATTTTAACGCGTCTGAACATCTACAGAAACTAAAAATGGCCTCCCTGCACACAAACATAGTGCTCTCTAGCCTGCCTCCACGCTTCAACGTTCCACAAATAAACCACGAAATTAACCTGGCAAACATCTCCCTAAAACATCACCTGGCAGACACAAAAATCACATTTTTTGATTTGCAACCACACCTGACTGCCAAGGACTTTACCCAGCACGGTTTACACCTGAAACCGTCTGGGAAACAGCACTTCGGTTCTCTCCTAGCTTCACATCTGACCTCACATCATCCACCTCCTCCATTACCTCCTCCTGCACGTACCTCATCTCCTCCTCCACCTCCCTCTACTTCTACCTCATCTCCTCCACCTCCCTCTGCTCCTACCTCATCACCATTTCCTCTTCCTATCTCCACACCCATTTCTTCTCCTGTCCCCGTTCTTTCACCTACTGCTTCCTCATCTCCCACGTCAACATCTATTCCTCCTGTCGCCCCCATACACCGTTACAACTTGCGCTCAGGAGTACGATGTGGTACTCGAAGGTGACAATCGCGTTCAGGTGCTGTGTGCGAGCTTCATCCGGAACTAGAAGCTGTACCAATTTCAAATTCCTCTCCACAATCTAACGTCGATTCCATTTCTCGTGAGTCACAAACTCTTTGCGAAAATAAAATAATTATATTTCATCATAATGTCCAATCCCTTTCAAACAAATTGACAGACATTGAAATTCTGGTACACGAAAGTCGATTCGATTTGCTATGCCTCACAGAGCATTGGCTTTCAACTAACTACATCAACGATACTGAAATTTTTAATTGCTATTTAGCAAGTTCTTACTGTCGGCAAAAACTTAAAGACAAAAATCCCCACGGAGGTACGTGTATCTACGTTCGTAATGATATTTTATCTTCTCCACTGACAGGCTACGAGAACTTCTGCGTAGATAGTGTGTTCGAAATTTCTGCAGTTGAACTGACCGACACCGGTATTGTTGTTTTGTGTATTTATAGACCTCCTCAATCAGATCTTGACATATTTTTTCGGAACTTCGAAAATGTTTTAGAACATATCGCACATAAATCTACTAAATCTATCGTTATATGTGGTGATTTCAATATCGATTTCTTGAGTACATCCGACTCTGCACATTCACCAGTTAATCGATTCAAGAATCTTATCGACTCCTTCAACCTTATTACTACGATAAATGACCCCACTCGCCTCTCCGGCTCATCTCAAACATTGCTAGATCAAATTATAGTCAACAATGGAATCTCGTATCTCTCTGAAGTGTTTATCGCCGGATACAGTGATCACCTTGCTCAAGTATTGACTATTAATAATACACTAAAACCGCTTAAAATCCTTTACAAATTTACAAGAGAGTTTAATGACATAAATAAATCCATATTCGTAAATTATTTGCGTGAAGAAACATGGAAAGATGTTTACAATTGCCAAAACACCGACGACAAATTCAATGTATTTATCTCAACATTCCTAAAACATTACAACTCTAGTTTTCCCATAAAACGCAAGTTAATTAACACAAAAAAATACAATAGATGGATCACCCTAGGGATAAGAATTTCTTCAAAAAACAAACGCCGTTTATATTATCTTTCAAAACGCTATAACCAGCCACCCGAATTCCATAATTATTTTCGTAAATATAAGACTATTCTCCGAAAAGTAGTCTATGCAGCTAAAGTTATGGAAAACGACAGGCATATACTAAAATCGAACAACCGGATGAAAGCCATGTGGAATATTGTTAACAATTACACGTCAACTTCTGAAAATCGCGAAGAAAATGTTTCTTTACTAAACGATGGCAAGATCGTGTCAAATCCTCAGGACATCGCAAGTTTGTTTAATTCTCACTTCTCAGAAGTTGGTAAAATAACGAACTCAATATATCCAAATCAATGTCCTCCAATTATTACCACCCACATACCCAATTCTATGTTCACTTCCGAAACTAACGCCAGTGAAGTCATGGGAATCATCAGCTCCTTAAAAAACAAATTTTCACGAGGCATAGATGATATACCTGAGTTTATTGTTAAATCTTCGTCCCACGCTATATTAAATCCACTCGTAAATATTTTTAATAGTTCTTTATCGGAAGGGGTGTTTCCCAATATATTTAAGAGAGCTAAAGTGAAACCTTTACACAAGAAAGGAAACAAACTTAATATTGGAAATTACCGACCAATATCTCTACTACCCACTTTCTCAAAAATCCTAGAAAAATTGTTCTATAAGCGTCTTCTAGATTTTTTATCAAAATATAACATTCTCTCTGACGATCAACACGGTTTTAGGAAATCCTTTTCCACTACAAGCGCCATATTTTCCTTCTTAAACGATGTTACCACATCTCTAGACAGTGGAGAAAATCCTCAGGGTGTTTTTCTTGACTTATCCAAAGCATTCGATGTCATCGATCACGGAATTCTCCTTACCAAATTGCATTCTTTAGGCATTCGTGGACTTCCACATCAATGGCTAACTTCTTATTTAAAAGATAGATATCAACAGGTCAAAATATCCTGTACTAAAAATAAAATACTTCAGCGTTGTCTTCAGAAACAAAGCCACTTATTTGCGAAATACCCCAAGGCTTAATTCTTGGCCCTATACTCTTTTTATTGTACGTGAACGACATATCATCTTCCACATCAGACAGTAAAGTGGTTATTTTTGCTGGTGAAACTAAATTACTATGTAAACACGCCAACGCTCAAAACGTATTGTCTAACATTTCGACTTGGTTCCATGCAAATCATCTCATTGTAAACTCTGACAAGACAGTGTCTGTGTCATTTAACAATAGTATCACAAAATCTTTACCCTAGGTTTCTCTTTCTTTAAGCGGAACACTATTAAACACTGTTACAAATACAAAATTCCAAGACATTCAAGACAACCTCAAATGGAATTGTAATGTTGACAATCTTAATTCAAAGCAAATTGTGTTACGTATTCCGAATCTTAGTTAACGCAGTTAGTCCACGTATTTCCCGTAGAGTATATATTGCAATCATTTACTTCAATCTTCTGGGGCAATTCCGATCAGAGCATTCCAACTTTCAAAATTTAGTTCGGATAATTTGTAAATCTCACCACCGAAATTCTTGTAAACTTTTTTTTATAAAATTAAATATCTTAACACTTCCCTGCATTTATATTTATGAAACGGTCTTGTTTGTTAAGACCGAATTACTGAAGTGCCACCCTTTCTTTATACGAAATAGTCTCGTTCACGAACACAATACTCGCAATAGTAATAATATTCATCGCCCTAGAGTGTCAACCACTCTTTGCCAAAAAGGACCTTATCATTCGGGAATCGTTCTATATAATTTTCTGCTTAAAAATATAAAATATATTATGAAATTGAATATCTTCAAATACGCAGTTGAAAACTACATCCTGCACCAGTGCTTCTACACTGTTAAAGAATTTATTGATTTTAATAAAAGTTAAATCCGTCTTGTACTTTATCACACTGTTGCTGTGGTATTTTTAAAATAACGTATAACAATTTCAAAACCTATTTTCTTGCATGATTGTGTTGTGTCTTATGATTCATATTAATTTACTTTTATGTGTACTCACGGTTGTTTACATTAATTCTTAACCTTATCCTTTCCCGGGTTTTTCTCCGGTTTTCCTTCGAGTAGAGGCGAATTTCTTATACAGGTTCTCTAGGCTTTGTTTAGGAGCGTGTTTATTGTAACAATAAATCGTGAATTTAGTATTATTTCAATTCTTATGAGTTTTAAACACTATACTCAGAATAATCTATAGTTCGATAATAATTTGTACATGTAAAATAATTTTTTGTGTTAAATTACAAACATATTGACATTCTATTAGTATTATAACTCGCAGATAGCTTTTCATCTTATCTAAGAATTTTTGTTGAAATTTTTGAATCCGCCACTGCCTTAGGGCCCTTGATCGGAATCGATGGGTTGTTTTATTGCTTGCTTCCGGAGAGTAAATTAGTTTATTGTCCTCCACGTGGTCATACGCAATTTGTACTGAATTTTTGACAATAAGAATTTATTTCATATAATTTTATTGTAGTATAATTTTTCATTTAGAAACATTGACATTTTCAGAATGAACGCAAATGAATCATATTCATTTTTGTATCATGGCATCCTCTTACCACCCCTCGCTTACTGACTTAGGGGTGGAAGGTATGCAATTTTTAATGGGAGGTGAAATAAAACTCACATAATATCAGGATGTCACCATTCAACTCAGCGACGTTGAAAACTGTAGATTCTTTTCTGATATCATATCATTTTCGATAATTTCCCAGGGGGTGAAACGGTGTTATAGGAGTCGCGCATGATCTCAAACGTTCCCGAGAATGACACCCATCATAGCGGGCTTTAGAACTACGATATCATAACTAATATGCGACATTTTGTGAATTTCTGACGGTTATGCTGTTTTCCACCCTCTTAATCAAAATAAGTCGTCTCAGCAATCCCGAATATTATAAACTCGACATGTCCATCAATCATTTTAGATAATTTTAATGTTACACCATTCTCACCGCCCCCTTTCATTTTAATAATTTATCTTTGCAACCCCGGAGACGATGGAATTGACTCTAATACAGGTCATTTTGCATTATTTTTACGTCCTTTTCTTCTCATCCTCAGCTCTAAGGGTACCGTACCTCCATATTAATAAACAGTATTGGCTGATCAATTATTCACCTTAGCGACCCTAAAAACTAAATGTTTCGGTTCTTTTTAATTATTGTTTCATTTCAAGCCGTTTCCACTCCCTTTAAGGGTAAGGAGTGTGTCATTTCCACGTGGACGGTATTAAGACTTAAATGATATCAGGGGTGACAGCTTTCCTCTCAGAGACGCCAAAAACTGAATTTGTCATTTTCACTAATTTTTATATGGCATTTCCTTCCTTAGTGTTGATGTGGTGATCGGGGAATGATCATGGAATTATTCGGAATCTGAGATGTCACTATTTATTTTCAGTCACCCTGAAAGTAATGTATTTAACACCAATATCGGTCATTTCCGCTTATTTTTAAATTTCATTCTCTTCCCACCCCATCCCCAGGGGATGCTAGGAGTGTCTTTCTACCCACTGAAGCTGAAATTTGACTTGCACTATAACTGATTATCATAAATAAACTCAGAGAAGTCGCGAATTGAGAATTGGACTCTTCTATATTATTTTGTATAACTTTAAAATAGTATCCCCTTCCGTAGGGATACATAAGGGTTGATCGTGGACGTGAGTTTCGTCGGGAATGTTTGTAAAAGTTTCAGCGGCCTAGATAACTATGGTCCCAACACAAATAGCGGTCATTTCCAATTTCTTTTGTATTTTCTCCCTCTCTCCCCCTAGACGAAGGGTGTACAATTGTTCGTAGGGAGTGATCGTAGATTTAAGCGAAATGAGAAATGTTTCTCTTCACTTCAACATCTTTAAAAATGTAATCATTTCCATATTGGTTGTTTCCGATTATATTTAAATATAAACGTCTTCCTAGGGATGCAAGAAATGTGTTACCGACACAATGTTTGTTGCCAGATAGTGAGTCAACGCTGTACCAACATTCGTTGAAATTGCTTTAGGCAGTCGAGAGTTATAGTGCGCCATACATATATCCAATGTTATATATGTAGATAGATAAAAATTGTGGAAGAAATTAATTTATAGACTTTCATTATTGTGTTTTATTAATATTTCATCTCAATTCATAAAAATGTTAATTTTAAAATCGTGGGCATGTGTCATAGAAATGTAAATTTTCCATCAATCTGAGTATTACAAACACCACACAGTGGAAATGAGACACTTTTATAAATGTCTCATGCAAGGAAATAACATGTTAACCACAGAAAATACTCTAGAAATTATATCCGCTTAAAGTACACGAAACTTCATTATTGTGAAAACGCTCAATACTAGTTCAGTCCTTCAAAACGCTCGAAACAAATTCTGGCAATATGTAAACGATCTATCCCTCAAAACTAGTTTTTGTCGTTTTTTTTTTGTACAATTGCCGAATTCGGGTTTTGTGTGTAACATATAGTCAAGTTTTGTATTAAACTTCAATTAATATGAATTTGAAATTTAGGATGCTGTACATGTTTTTAAAAACCTGGAAGTGAAAGTATCTTGATCTTACAGTGTAGATAGATTTCATTTTTCCTCAGTAAATGAAGATTAGTGTAAAAGGAGAATCCGAGGCGACGCCGGGTAATCAGCTAGTTTTAAAATAAATCTCATTTATCAAATTTGCAGTAAAGTACGTTTAAGTAATGCAATACGTTTTTCGAAGCTATAAAATATATAATCAGTCTCAGTATAAAAACAATAAAAATATATATTTAATTTTTATCATTCATAACCTTTTTTATTGTTATCATAATCGAGAAATTAGTATTCATAATTACGCATAATTTATAACGAGTAAGAAATTTCTCTTGAGTTAAAATTGTGAGTCATGTCTACTAACAGTGATTATGAGTAAATCGATAACAAAATCCAACCAATAGGAAGTGTGATTTAGATGTATATTTTGTTTCAGGAAAATATTTATCAATAATTCCACAAATTTATACCATTTTCAGTTCTCGAAACTTTTCCTAAATTGTTCTTTTCGAGATTCGATGTAAATGAAAACATTTCAATACTTGATCATTGTAAGTTCACGTTCTCAGTTTGAAATCGCTATAGTGTAAAAATACCACACGGTTTGAGGCACAATTTTGTGCTCTCTGTAAATATGCTGATGTTATGTTTCACATTACACAAAATTACTCTTGATAAACTGAGGTTGCTTTGTGTAGACCAGTTTCCGTTTCATTATCAAGTTCATAAAAGAGTCGAAACGCGAAGGAAAAAACTCACTTCACAAAGCAATGTGACCAGGAAACGAAAAAGCGAACGCTGGGGTGCGGAAAAGCAAGAATGCAGGAAACAGCTAGCGCCGCCGGTGGAAGTTTTGCGGAACAAGGGAAACAATGTCATAACTAAGAGAAGCATCTCGTTAGTAGCGAGTATTTGCGAGAGACAGACGTCACGTACAAAGCTAGGAATTGAGGTTAACAAGGCTTTGTTAACGCAATTGTAGAGGACGCGTTTATCATTTGCGGAATAGAAAACAAAGTGCTTTGGTAATGTGGGTATAAATGTTGATAACGCTCTCTGGGATGATAAGAGTTTTGTTATTTTGCGTATCAATACTAAAACTGTATTATGAAAAACACTAACCAGAATACTGAGAAGTTGACATAAATATTTTTACTCAGTTTAATTACATTAAACTATTTATAACGGGAGAAAATAATATCCATCCTGGCCCGGGTTTTTTAAATAAAAACCCCATCCTGGCCCGGGTTTTTCTCCGGTTTTCCTTCGGGTAGAGGCGGATTTATCATACAGGTTCTCTAGGCTTTGTCTAGGGGCGGGTCTATTGTAACAATAAATCGTGAATTTAGTGTTATTTCAATTTTTAAGCACTATACTCAGAATAATCTATAGTTCGATAATAACTTACATGTAATTTTTTGCTTAAAATTACAAACATATTGACATTCTATTAGTATTATAACTCGCAGCTAACTTTTTATCTTATCTAGGAATTTTTGCTGAATTTTTTGAATCCGCCTCTGCCTTAGGGCCCTTGATCGGAATTGATGGGATGGTCCCTTGCTTGCTTCCGGAGAGTAAATTAGTTGTTTTTTTTTCTCCACGTGGTCATACGCAGTTTGTACTGTTTTTTGACAATAAATTTATTTATTTATTTATAATGTTCTTTACCATGATTTAAGAAAACGTTTTTACACAAAAAAAGTTTATTATTAGCATCGAAGAAATAATATTGTATGCATTTAGATCAATAAGAATTTCAAACTTCAATTTTGTGTAAGAAAAACCTGTCAGAATATACTCGTAAATTAAGTTTTCTCTGCATACCATCATACTGATTTCATACAACACATATACAGTAGAACCCTTTGTCCGATTTGGTCGGGACTGAGATCCTGGGTGGCTACCCGTTTGTCCGGTTAATCCGATGTTCCCATGAAAAATCGATTTTCGTTCAAAGAGGGTCTACAATTTCATTATTCATGCATTTATGTGTTCCTGTATCCTTTGTTTGAATGTTCGTCCAGACTGCCCGACATACANGTCTGGACGAACATTCAAACAAAGGATACAGGAACACGTAAATGCATGGAAAAATAACACAACAGTCTCACACTTCGCCAACCACCTAGTAGAAAACACACACACATTTAACATTGAAAAGGATTTTTATATTTTAGAAGTAGAAAATAGATTTTGGCCCCGGATCAAATTATAAATTTTACATATCCATAGTATTCTAAAAAACAACATTTCCCTATTAAATGAACGAATCCCTCAATTTCATTCCCCTCTCATGAAACTAGCCTTCCAATTCCTTCCCTCTCACCCCCAACTCTCCAGGACACTGCACCCCATTCCCAACAGTTAAAACCCTCGGAAATTCTTTCCGTCTTCTGCCGCCAGTTCCTGGAAAACTCCGACAGCCCC
>NNCF01133067.1:0-10623 GCA_002313205.1 Laupala kohalensis | reverse complement strand
TCACTTTCCATATAATGACCTCCGTTCGGCGTACTCTGCGCATTCGCCAAAAATATTCCTCAATACTCAGGTACGTAATTTTGTCGGTTTGCTCACTCTGTATTTGTTTTCTTTTATTCATTTTTCATTGTTCTTTCCTTTCTTTATTTCAACAACAACCAAAAATACACTTCTTTCGATACTGTTTCACCCAATTATTGTATACTTTCATATTACGTTTCTAATTTTATTATTGTCATTTTATGTACATTTATATTTTTCTGTGTATGTTACTGACGATGGCTGCTATGCAGCCGAAAAAGCTTTATACCAATAAAACAATGAGCAACATAGAAACGCCTTTCAATTTATCATACGTACAGATAGTAATCAGGTTATGTTATGTGATGTCTATTTAACATCTAAACAATTACACGGTTTTCAAGAATACAAGAAATTCATAATACTATAGATGATTACTTAAAAACTGAAATAGTTACCCCAGACAGTTCCGATGGAACAAAATGTAACTGAATTCCTCCAATACTTTTCGCTCTTACTTTCATCGTTTTTTGGGAATGTGGAAACACTAACTTTCGGGCTATTTTGGACAATTTTCCTTGCAGCAAAGAACGCAGCAGCTGCCTGGCAGTACAATATACCAAAATGAATCACTGAATACTCCTATACGAAAAAATTACACTAAACACAAGATTAACCTGGCACTAAACAACACTTAATACAAAATAATGCACCTTTGCAAACTAAGCGATGATTATTTCCCAGATTTATCTGCCGCATTGCTGTGACGTCACCACGAAATTCTAATTTAGTTTTATGACGTGTCTAAGGTGTGTGTGGCAACGGACTGTCCACTTTTCTTAGATAACATTCAAAACAAACTTGAATCTGGTGAACACAATGTAGTGGCTCAGCGTAAATCATGACTTGATCCTGACTCTTGCCAATCTTGTAGTAGATATCTGTGAGCCTCCGTAGTGAAATGAGTAAAGGAGTGCCATTGCACATCGAGGTGAAGGGGACGTTGGTCAGCCAATGAAACGCAAGACATTATTTGAGAGGGATGTTAACCCTAGAATTCTAACATGACTCAACAAGGCAGGCAACGCTAACATGGAGTAATTTTCACTCCGACCCGACAAAATTGTTTTTGACTTCTGGTAAATGTAATAAAAACAAATAATGAAAGAAAATATTTCCAAATAATTAATTCTTATAATCACATGTTCAATAAAACAATAAAAATGCAGCTCAGTCTAACAAAAAATAGCAAAGTATAAGGCACTTTTAACTCGGATGAAGAATAAATCACATAGGTAACTAAAAAATTCCACAAATCACATGGTTAACTAAAAAATGCATTCAACAACTTTTTGGTTACAATTCACAGAACAAGACTAGAGCTGTAAACGAATCTGAACATACATGCCACATGATAACAAATTAAATGTGTTTGATGTATGTTATCAGCCTATAGGCTTGAAAAGAAACGGTTCTCTCCGCTGTAAAAAAAATAATCTTGGTAGCACTTTTTGTTGACGACTGCGCCTGTTTTTCAGATTGCAGATTACGTCGTGAGAGATTATGTTTGAAGATCACATATGCATTCGTGCAAGCCAGATTCAGCACATTGTAGAAGAAAGAGGCCAACGTTTCGTTTTTCTATTGCATGACATATTTCCACACAGCTGGTAGAGGGTGTCCACGCCACCCTTGGTGGCATTGTATTCATGAATCATCAACGGTTTACCACTGTTGGCATGGGTATCAGGCGTATCATGCGAGGAAGAGACCAAGCAAACGAGTTTGTTGACGTTTGGCTTATAAGATACTGCAGTCATATCTTCATGAAAAAGAAACATCGAAGTTCCAACCTTTCTTTTTTTGTAGTTGACGTTCACTAGTTCTGGAGGCAGTTCTCGCTTATTCTTCCGAATTGTTCCCATAGCCATCAAACCGTTTTTCTTCAGGAGTTTGCTAACGAGGGGTATGCTTGTAAACCAATTATCGAGCGTTATGTTTCTGTTTGTTTTTCTCACAGGGTGTATCAGTTTATTGACGTAAGCATCGGCTGATACTCCATCAGGAAATGCCCCTTTTCCACAATAAGTAACTCCGTCGATCAAATACTTCGTTCCTGAATCACATATCAGTATCTTTTTGAGGTCGTATTTTCCTGGCTCGTTCGGCATATATTGCCGAAATGGGCATCTTCCTCGAAATTTCACCAGCTGTTCATCGATTGTCAAATATGATCCTGGTTTGTAGTGAGCTCGACAATTTTCCAGGAAGGAATTCCACAGCTCAGAAATTGGGGCCACTTTGTCAATTTTGAGACGTTCTTCACGCGTTGTTTTACTGTCGAAACGAAGGCAACGTACCAAAATTTCGAATCGCTGCTTTGGCATGGTATTATGATAATATTCTCCACAGTATGAAATACTGAATAGCATGTTCGTCGGTAAGTGGCTGTCTTTTTACACTGCCGAAGAGATGAATAGTCCAAGTAAAGCATTCAATTCGTACAAGGATTTCAAATCACTGAGAGTCGAACTGGTTCTTTTTTGTAAATTTGGCCAGGTAAGCCGCTATTGTTTCGTTGGTATACTTCATCACTTCTTGAAGCATTTCGTCGGTGATGAATAGAGAAAACACTCAATCGGTTGAACAGCATCTTTAGCGGCACCACACGGTCCAGGCATTATGTGAACAACGTTTTTTGAGGAGGTTTTCCAAGAATGCGAGACAGGATTTGTTTTCCAAATGAACGCCTTACCATTTTTATCCTCCTTTCCTCGGAGAGTGCTAGAATCTGGAGTGACGATGCAAGCCTCTTCTTTGTCTTCCCCTCTGACGATGTTATAGAATCCTGTTTTCTGGCGTTTCCGAGATCCTGCTTGGTCTGTCGTCGAGGCTCTTTTTGACGAGCTCGAAGATGTTGAAGGCTCATTGTTTTCAATGAAAGTGTCAATCTGTTCTTCAATCTCTTAAACAGTAAAAACATCTCCGTCAATGTCGGAGTCACCATCTGATGACGAGTCACTTTCTTCATCTACGTTCCAATCAACGTCAAGATCGTTGTCCTCCTCTTCGTCTTCCGAGCTGCTTATGGAAACGTTATCCTCAAGCTCTTCCAGAACCGCCCTAATCTCTTCTGGATCGGTTAATTTACGGTCCCTCTCCATGTTGAATGTTCCTAAAAATAAGGTAATAAAATTGTACATTGGAGTGGAACTGTATTGTCGTATTGAAAGTACTGTCTTCATATTTTTGATAGTTAGCAAGAAAGCCAAAAGGATTGACCTGTACTCTTAAGATTGAACCTCACCTCAAAACTGGATAAGATTTTACTCTCACTGAAGTGCATGGAACACTAATATGGAGAAATTCTACTCCGGGTCATGAGCCATTATAAACTAACAAGGAGTAAATTTGACTCTATCCCGTGAACCTTATTGCTAACATGGAGTCATTTTTACTCACATACCTTTGGAAGATGAAATGCAGAGAGCGCTCCGGATGAGTCAATGCCTCGGTGGCTGGATCACAATTGAAGGGTCATCCTAGAGAATGCATAGCTGGATGGGAAGCGCGCTACCTGTTGGTGAACCTTTGAAACATCTCTTTATCTCCCAGGAGGAGTAAAATTAACTCCATGTTAGCATTCTAGGGTTAAAGGTTCCGTACAGATTTTTGTAATATGTTTGACTGACTTGTTGGCGTGAAACCTAATACGCCCGCTTCGAAATATGTCTTAAATATTATTGGCTTGCTCTGTACATTTTCGGGACGGGCATATCTTGTCTTACTCCATTATAGTTGCCCACAGCGTACGGAGCTTACAGAATAAAGTTGATGATCGAAGGCATGAAATTGCGAATCTCTATTATTTGCACATTGCAAGGATCCATAACAGGACGACCAGTGGCGTAGTGCCTAACGTGCTCGCCTTTTACCTTTGGGGACACCGGTTCAAACCCTGTCTGATCCAAGTAGGATTTGAGGTAGTGGACGAAGCGGTGTTTTCTCGTTTCCCCTGTCTATCATTCCACCACAACATTCACTCATCATCATCTAACCGACATAATAATTCATTAATCGGGGAGGCGCGACAGAAAGGGCATCCGGCACCCTAGTATTCCCAAGCCAAATCAGTACCTCCCTATCATTTACATCTAACGGACCATGCACTTTGCGGGACAAACACTCAGGAAGAAGAAGGATCCATAACCTGCACCATTTAGAGAACTTTATCTTGAAGCGGGAAAAGATGAGAAACCTATCTTTCTTTCCCCATTTTCAAAATATTCATCCTTCTATTTCTAGGGATCCAAACATGCCATTTTTACGCACTACCAACAACGAAACAGAGAATACACATAATATCTAGATGTATGTATTGGTGTGTTGTGGCTGTGTGGTTTGATCAACCGGACTACTAGTATAAACGTCGGTAGCAGGCGGTTCGGGTGACATGCCGAGCGAGACTCATAGACCATGAGTGTTTTAGTAAGCACTCACACGAGATATGTTCCAGAACATGCGGTTTATCGTACGTGATGTAAGTAAAATTGCACATTCATTCCACAGATTGTTATGTTCACAACAGACTGGTTCAAAATAAAAAAGTAACAGTACTACATCGTTTTGATTTGTACCTCCACTAAAAAAATATCAAAGTACACATATTTCTCAATTTACCCGTTTAAATCTTTGAAACATTGTTTTATACCTTGCGTCTAAGCGGGATAGAACAATATACAAACTTGTATTTCTACGCACATTAATTACACTTTACTCGCGTCCATTCTCCCCAGGTTCAGAAATAACTGAGATAATATAGAAAGAGAAAAAGCAGTTTATTTTCCTCAGAGCGTTGCTGTTTGGCCAGAAAGTCATTTCATTGCTAACATTTTTAGAGGTAATTATGAAACGTCAATAGAAATTCGAAATAAGTACCGCAGATGAGATTTGAGATCTCACCACATGTGCTTGTGGAATCGCTTAATAGAGCAGTGAATGCCAAAGGTACTACAATGTGGGTGGCATGCAGCAGCCATCTAATTAGGATAATTAACCTGGAGCGCACAGAGGCTCCAAATGGCACGCCAATGCGTTTACTTTAAAAGGCTGAAAGTATTTTCGTTCTCTTGATCAATACTGTGGATGAATATGCCATCAACTGCCATTAATCACGCTTAAGGACGCTACGTCAATATTCAAATGACGGTAAATCGACAAGTTCCCTCATTTTCAAATACTCTTTCATCGCTGTGCTCCAAGAACGTAAAGCTTTTTGTGTCATCTTTATCAATAATTCTTTCTTACTTTCCACGTGGCTTTCATTCTGACACATGATGAACTCGTCAATAACAAACCATTGTGCGACATTTACGAGGGAAAAACATCTTCACCATAAACATTAAAAAAGAAAAAAAACATACCTACTGGTGTAAAGTTCACAAAACATTTCTTTTATCTCAAAATTACTTCACAGTTTTTCTATAATTAAACAAAATTCTATTAAGATATGTTTTCTTCATAACTCGTTTATATGCTTTGACGACGATAATATCGCGGTATTGAGTTATTAAGAAAGTTCAATGTAAAAACAAAATAATTCTTCTCGAAAACAACCATTAGTCTTTTAATCTGAGGAGAAACAAAATATTGTGAGTCACAAGAAAATTAAATTTTCAGACCTATTTTGAAGGAGCAGTTTCTGTACCTATTAATTGATAAAAAATTAATGTAGGCATTTTAACAATATACAAACGTCATAAAATACTAATTTAGGTCACGATGTATACCCAGTTAGATAATAAGTTTCATAGCATTTCTTTATCCCAAAAATTCTTTGGAGTATAATGTGGATCGAAAAATTGATTTTTGGGTTAATTGTTTCTAATACTATGCGCTGAGACTTCGCTATGTTTCGTACCATCGTAAGTTTGTCTGTTGAGTAAAAACTACTAATTACTCGTTATTTTAGTTGCTTATTTTACTTAAGTAAGTACAATACGTACCTATCATAAATTTATGTTGGTTTTTTATACATTTACACGTAACACTGATTAGTAAAAAAATATTCTCATGTTTTTGATTGTCAATTGTATTTATTGAATAAAAGGTTTTTTGTATTTTCAAAAGGTGAAAAGAAAATTTAAACTAATGAGTAAACCGAATAATAGAATTAACATGAATGTCTTTGTTATCTTTTAAATATAGTTTTATTTTATGATACGTCTAATGGATACGAAAAAATCTTTCCTTAGATATTCATGAGGAGTCATATACGATTATTTACGCAAAATACTCCAAATCTGATGTAAACGAAGTCGTGTGACCCAGCTAGTCTATATACATTTATAAAAGTGAATTATTTGGGATGTCTGTTGCATGGGAATCGGAAAAAGTAATTCATTTGAAATTACTGAAGCTTAGTAATATGTCCGCCAGAGTTCAATTGAATTACATGAGGTGGACAATCTACTGAACATATTATCTAAGTGACCGAAGAGTAGAAGCAAAATTATGTAAAGGCTACGAAGAACATTCCTTCCAAGTACATAATCTAAATGTGAAACAAAAACTAAAGATTAAATTAAGTTCTGTTGTCCCGCCAACCATATGCTTATTGATCTTTATCAATAAACATTTGGTTGACGAGACAACAAAACTTAATTTAATTTTTAATTACGCCAACAATCAATCATCTTTTCCATCTATAAAAACTAAAGAATTCAGAGGTCATCATGCCTCGGATTGCATGATTTAGGGATGGCAACATCGGCGGCTTTGAGAACCGCGTTAGTGAAATGGAATGCCATACCATCCACATCGGCGAAAGGATCATCGCAAAGATTGATGTTTCGTTTAAACACATACCAGCCTGCTTTTTTCAATATCGACTGAGAGGGGCGTGAAACCGAGGGGCAAAAATCTCCCATACAGATCACTCTCATAGAGGTCACTCCCATACAGATCGCCAAGAACTATCCAGTCTAAAATTGGGAAAAGTGAGGAACTGCAGATGGCTGAATTCAGCAACGAAAAAGATCGGGATGCTGTACAGAAGTGGGTGGAGTGGCCCGTGTTAAGGAGCGCTATATCTCGGCTATCTAACAGTTTTTCAATGATATCGATCTTCGAGCAGTTGTGTGAAAAACTCCACATCGAATTATTTGGATTGAAATCCCCAACGATAAGAAATGGGGATGGTAATTGGTCCATCAGACCAGCAAGATATTTCTTCGCGAATGACTGCCCGGGGGGATATAAATATTACATATCATAAATGTAAGAGATGGCTGACTCACTCTCATACATACGGTGTGAAATACGCTTAATATAGAGACTTCTTTGGCATAGACTGAAGCGTCTACGAACCCAGGGACGCCACCTTGTGCCCGTTGGCCGTCTTCAAAGTCCGCTCTATAACAGGTATAACTACGAGAGTAAAAAGAGTGTTTTTGTAAGAGGTATGTTTCTTGAAGACATACTATTTGAGGAGAACGACGAGACAGTAAGAGCTTTAGGTCATTTGAACTGACATGAATGCCATTCAGATTCCACGAATGAAAAGCCAAGGTGTAGAGTTTATCAGCTCTTTCTTCGATGTTTGGATTTTTTTTCTGTGGACGACTTTGAAGTCAGACCCTGCTGTGGTCTCCTCCCCAGGAGAGTCACCGTGATCACTGCTGGAATGATCACTCGCGGTCATAGCAAGTCCGCTATTTCTGCTCCTTGAGCGGCAGCGACTAGAGGAAGTTGATCCGACTTCAAAGCGTCAGTTCTTCGGAACTGAGGGGAACGAGTTATCCGGCGGGGACGACCCCGAGATTGTCCACAACTGTGGCAAATTGTGTGCTTCCCGCATTGGATTGTATAGTCATCTCCGGACTTACTGATGATGAGACATTTTTTGTTTGGAAGACCAACCTACTCGATTACGAGTATTTGCTTTACTTATACTTTGTAGATAGAGGGATCATCCAATGATGCCTGAACACCGGAATTACACATCTTGGGTTTTACTATGTCCTCCAAAACCATCTGACAGTCAAAAGAAACTAGATAGTTTTGGTGCGGTGACTGCTATTGCAAAAGATTTGGTGATATTTATCGGATTTCTGATAAGGTACCGACGCCTGGTCTCGGGGAAAGACACCCTTTCCGTAACGCTGATCCTTTGGATGCCTTTCTCCATGATAAATTATGCGCAGTTGTTGGAATTGGAAGGATGGCTTCCCTCACTGAGGCAACGAACAAGGTGACGACTTTCCGCGAATAACACTCACTTCGCAGGGTGACTTGCACCGATAGACTGTGTGACCGAATGCCTGGCACTTAAAGCAGCGCAGAGGATTCAGTACATACTGACGCACACTCAGGGTATGAAAACAGCAGGATATGGATTCCGGTAGAGAGGGATTATCAAACGTCAGAACCAGTGTGGAGGTGGAGACTAACTTTCCCAGAAAAAAATCCTCTTTATTCTGTGTATATTTACTACGCCTTGGGGCTCAAAGAATGCCTTCATGTCTTCATCTGACTCATTTAAAAAGTCTTACTGATTTACGATATACTTTTCACATGTGGTAGTCTTGATTTTTAGGTCAGCAATTTCTTTTATTTTAAAAATGTTCTCGATCTGCTTATCTGTGCGTGCCTCCAACAGAATTTCACCATTCCGCTGGCGAACGACAGACTGAAGTTTTCTTATAGTATCATCAATTGCTTTCGCAAGACGAACAGAACTGATGGACTTAAAAGTCTTGCCCTCATAGTTACATTTCATTAATAGGAAGCGAGGCTTTGTGAACCTGTCACTATCCTTAAAAAAATATACTGTGTAAATCCACTGTTTCACCAATTAATCGGCTCTTCCTAAAGGAAGAGGGCAAAAAAAGGGGGGCTTGCGGGGACAGTAGTTTTCATGCGAATGGATTTAAATTTCATCCCCATGTTCCCCACCCACCACGGAGTCCAACAAGGGGACATCCCACCGAGGTGCCAGGGTTGACATGGGGATATAACGGGGACACGCAGCGTTCTTTAAGCAGGGTTGCTCCAACACCGCCGACATGCGGGAAGGACCCCCTGCGCGCCCCCTCTCACCATGGAGTTCAGTCGAAGACCTAAACCGAGCCGATTGGTCGGGGGTGGGTTAGCCCTCAAACGCCCGTGTAGGAGAGACCGAGGCCAAAGCGAGCGTATTAGGGCTCATCTAGGAATGCACGTAGAAGTTCCTCAACTCGCCAGGACACCCATTCCCTCCTACACGAGTCACCATGCACGGCAAACACATGGATGAGCGTTCAGTGCACAGAGAAGGTCAGTAAAGAAGATAAAAGCGATAAGAGTGAAAAAGTAGGTAATTAGAAAAGGATACTAGAAGGAAAGAAATACTTGAGTGCCTTCTCTGTATCCCACCGTCAGGACGTGGACCGATGGCCCGGTCATTCCTTTTTTCCGTTCAGGACCAGAAGATGAACCGTAAAAATTATCAGGAGAGATGGTTCTGGAGAGATGTCTCGAACTATAAAAGTGCCTCCACTTTTCTTCCAACAATATATCAGAATCAACTCCATTGCTCACATCAATTTGTTGAACACCTGGAATACTGCTGTAGTAAGTGTTTATCAGTAAGACTCCGTTTCACTTTAATGTCCCTGTGACAATTGAAAATCAAACCCTCCATCTTCTATTATTCGCAGTATCACTAACTCTTACTACTATTACTAACCACTCCTACTAACATCTCCCCGTGGGTCAAGTTTTTGGTAAACCCAGTTCACCGGATCACGTACTAACACCTATTAACACCATAACACCCACCTCCTACCTCGTATTGCTCCATGTAGATAAGAACACAATATTTCCCATTTACAAATAATACAATTAAAAATACCTGACGCACGTTGTATGATGTCATATCCGGGAATATTGCATTAGTATTTTGTGGGGACTGCGGGAGTGTTTTAGCTTGAATTATTCATAGAAACTATTGTAAATTTCTGGTTCATGAGGTTTTCCATTCACACTACAAAAATAACGTTTTCTTATGTAAACTATTTGAGGATATTACAGACTGTCCCCACCTGTAGCGGTTAATGTACTCTGAATCCGTCCGATATCCGTCACATTCAGCAAGTGTTAACATGTGGTAAACTCCGCAGTAAGGCTGGTTCCATTGACGTGATCACCCATTAAACAGTAAGTTGTTTGTTGCTATAGTCACTTTATTGAGACTCGTCAAGTCTCTCAAGTATACTAAAATAATTTCTCAGTAAACAAGCAAATTCTTATTCATTTTTATCGTGAAATCAACTGTTCAAGTCGACCAAAAACTTGTAAGAAAGGTTTCATTGCTAATGTGGTAAGTTGTTTTTATAGCTCGTCTGAGCAATATTAGAAACACGCACTCTTGCAATTAATGTTGTGATGATAAAATTAATAAATGTATTGTCAAAAAAAGTAGTTACAAACTGCGAATGACCACGTGGAGGCCAATAAATTAATTTACTCTCCAGAAGCAAGAAAGAGATCATCCCATCAATTTCGACTAACGTTTCAGCACTTTACTCCTAACAATAAAAACAGTTCGTTAAGTGTTATAAA
>NNCF01133066.1:0-15578 GCA_002313205.1 Laupala kohalensis | reverse complement strand
TGGTGTGCTTCCATCTGAGGAACGACAACTCAAACTGAAACCGTGGTTCAGCAACCAACGCGTGTTCTCCATATGATTTGCTGACACGGAGTAATGTAAGGACGTCCAGCCACGCTCATCCACTGCCTGGGAACAAACATTTCATGTACGTGGGTTTTCCTAGATTTTTTGTGGGGCTTTACTGCTCGTCGACATCTAGGTCATTCGAGCCCTGAAACTCTATAAAGGAGGGAAAATTCAGTTACGCACTAAGGAGAGCCAACATCACTCTCCCCGCGTGTGAGTCTCGCCGAATGGTTCAATCATACCCACCAAAAACCCTCCTGAATTGCAACTCAAAACCCAAATGTCAACACATCTCAAAACATTACTCACATCATTTCCAAAATAAAATATAAAGAAGAAGAAGAAAGAGGAAAATGAATGATACCCTACCGTAGGGATCGAAAAGAACAAGAGGTGACAGAGGAAGATCAGGAAAGAGATAGGAAGGAGTCTGGCACAAGTAAATGGAAGTAGTGCCAGACTTATCTCGGGGCCCCGTCTTTGCCAAACACGTACTTACTAGATGTACGTTCCCTGGGGAGAAGGGGGGTTCATAAATACTTACAACTAAGTTCATGACAGTAGTCATTCAGAATATCTATTCGTACTGCGGATTGCCAGATACGAGCGTTTTAACAAAAATAAATCCAAGAACTAAAGCATTGCCTGGCTTTTACTCGAACATATATTGAACTGGTAGTTTAGGTAGTTGGCTTTAAGTTTTAGATCTCGCCTCAATGAATTGAGTGTCGATAATCTTCCCGATATTACGGGTTAATCTGCAGGAATATGATTTCTTCGCTAATTAAGACCTAGTTTAAGACATGCTAAGATTGTGATATATGCCAGAATATTTAGAAAGAGAATAGGAGAATACTAAAAATATTGAGGAGGATTATTCTATCTATGAATTTTGTAAGACTAAGAGGTGAAGTATTGGATCCGGATTTAAGAAACAAGCATGTGTCTAGAAACGTCAAAATAAACCAAATCAGTAAAAGTAGAGAATAAAAGGATTACCGACCAAGGAAAAGAAAACTAAGAAATTATGTCGACGAAAATTAAAAAAGAGGGAAATCATTTAGTAAAGACTCTCATCAACTATATTGACCAATAACAATACAGGGAAAACAACGTCTCCTCAAAACACATACACCATTCAGAAACAAAGACTAGATTCTGAATAATTTTCACGTACCTTTAAGTCAAATCCCAAATTTTCTAGCGTCTCTAAACATTCCGTCTGCCAAGCAGTTGCTGCAAAATGAACCACTGTCCGTCCATCACTGGCTCCGGCATTGATATCCGCTCCTGCTTCTAACAAAGCTTTCAAACTTTGGTTCGATGATCGTGCGGCACAATGTAATGGCGTGGTGCCATCGAATGCTGAGCAATTCACATTCGCTCCAGCTTCCAATAATATCGTTTGTAACATTGTGTCCTCATACGCCGCAGCTAGATGCAATGGTGTCCGGCCTTCATCGTCCTGTGGATCAACAAACGCTCCCAATCCTAATAGAGACTTGACAACTTCATCGTTGTATACTCTTACAGCATGATGTAACGGGGTGGATCCGTCATTTGCCTTGGCATTCACATCTAGTCCAATTTCTACCAAAACTTGTACATTTCCTTACCTTTTTGCCAAGATGTTGCTNGTTCTACCAAAACTTGTACATTTTCCTTACCTTTTTGCCAAGATGTTGCAGCTTCATGTAGCAGTGTCTCACCGGTACTATTTCTGAACGAAACGTCTGCACCGGCAGCAATCATGGACTTGATGGTATCAAGATTATGGTTCGTGAACGCAGCTCCAAAAGGTGTACGACCATTTTCATTCGTCAGATTCACATTTGCTTGACGCTGAAGCAAGAGTTCTACGCACTGAGCGTATTCCGGCTGTAAACGATTATGGTGGCCGTATATTCCGTAGGGTAGATACAAACTGGTGTAAGCACGAGAGGCTAGTATCAACGGAGTATCATCGAACATCCCAGGAGCATCCACATTTGCCCCGTGATCCAACAACACACGCACACAGTCCACGAAACCATTGCTTACCGCATGATGCAAAGGTCTACATCCATCTCCGTCTGTTTCCTCTATGGAGGCACCACCATCTAATAGCGAAACTACACAGTCTTTGTGGCCAAAATGTGCCGCAACATGGAGTGCTTGAACGCCTTGAGTCATGGCATTGATATCCGCCCCGGATGTTAGAAGGGCGGAAAGAGACTCCGCATGTCCATAGGCGGCCGCAAGGTGTAGTGCACAGAAGCCTACCGTATTCCAAGATGGAGTTGCGTCAACAGGTACACCGGCGGCGACAAGAGCGCGTACGGAATTTACACGACCAGCCTGCGGAATATAAATATGAATGGTGACTTACAACGAGAGTTTTTTACTGTGCGTTTTACTAATGGCATTAGCAAAAGGTGGAAGGGTAAAACTCATGCTGGAAATTTGCACGACAATAATGCGTCAAAATAATAATACACTGATGGTGAAAAAGTGCAGTACTTTGTATAACCACGGGGATGACAAACTAATCTACTCTCCGGAAGGAAGGAACGAAGGGATTATCTCATCAATTGTGGTTAGGAGTTCTACGGGAGAGGCTGTTTTAACAATTCACTATACTTCTAGGATAATAAAAAGAGTTATTTACGAAATATAATATTAACAGAATATCAGAAAATTTGTATTAAATGCGTTACACACAATTATTTCAATTTACGTATTATTGTTCCATTTTTAAATTATTCGGAGAGATTTGTAGATAAATCGTAACTATGACAATAAATTAGTTCATATTATTCATTTTAATAGTATTAAAAAGTCCGCCGCCCCTAGGCAACAGCCTAGAGAAGCTGTTTATAAAGTCTGACTTTACCTAAAGAAAACTGGGGGGAAACCCGGGATACGACATGGCTAATGCATTAATTTACACAAACTAACTAAGATTCATTACGAACTAATTTTAACTTTAATAAAATTCAATTTTTTAAAACTTTATTAAAGCAATGGTGCAGGTTGTAGCTTTATTCCGCGGATTTGAAGACATTTCTGAATAGGGCACTCTAAAAATGTTTATTATAAGAAAAATAAATTAGAACATGTCAGATAATTTTGTAATATTTCAATGTTGATAGTGTGTGTAGTATATGAACTCTAAATTCATAATTACAAAAACTATGAGGTCCTTTGAAATGCTCACTGAATAAGATGGTATTTTTAATTTTATAAAGCACCGTATTAAAATATGAAAACACAAGTTCCAAAAGTTTCTTCCCCCGCTCTATTTTTTCGTTAATTCAAACACTGAATAAGAGCACGGCGAAATATACTGTCCCAATAAAAATACTGTCTATTTGGACAGGTTAATTAAAGTTTTTGTATTATTTTATTTTTTTTTATACATGGAGTGATTTTGAAAAACGAAAAAAATATACCAAGAAGACACTTGTAATAGTATGTCAGAAACTAATAGATGAAAGTAAAGACGCGCACGCTGCGGCAGTCGGTAGAAATAGGTGAGAAAACTCCGTAGCAATTGCGGAGCGAGCATAAATTAGGAAGACAAAATGTACTCAGCCCCAGATGATACGAATAACTCATATGACTTACATGGCTGGAGCGTTTGGAACATTCGTTCGCAGATTGTTAGAATGTGGAACGCGTGGTGAAGTATAACTGTCTTTACATTGAATTGCAGTAATTTACTTATTGAACAATTGTTAGATGTTCCTATGAGACTTCCAATTGGATAAAATTGTAAAATTACTCAAGATTTTGATCAAAGAGTGGTATTTAGCTAGCTAGGTGCATGGCACGATGCTAATGAACTTTATAATGCTGATTATCTTACCGAATCATGATATTTTAGTGAAATTTTATGATTATAAATTGTTGTTCAGTTCGCGCAATACGTGCAATAAGAAATTATCACGATATGATGAATTTAAAGGACTTTAAATAAGATTCTATTTCTCCCTTTTAAATTATTTGCTCACCATAACAGCGGCGAAGAGAGCTTCCGCTCCTCCACCATTGTGGAAGAATTCAGGAGCTCCGTTCGCAATGGCGACAGCCGTGTCTGTGCTCTTAACGCGTTTCAGTGCTCCGAGCAGGGCACGTTTTGACCACTTCTGCGCGCGCAGCAACTCTTCCAGGTGCTCAGCATCGCCACGCCGCACCACTTCGCACAGCTGCTTATCTGTAGCCCAAGTCTGGCGTTTCGGCTACATTGAAATGCCAAGGAATGGAATTTGATTAGGACAGATTTTTTCATTGGCGCGGCCAACGTGATGGGGGCAATTGCCCGCCACCCGCGAACACTCAAAAGAACTAAATAAATGCGCAAACTAAAGTAAGAATGGAGTATTAATGAATGTGATTCAAAGTCTCAGAGCATAAATCATACGTCTGGTCAGCGAATTCACAACTGATCCCCACATTAATTATATCTCAGTGACCTAGATTTATTCACGTAAGAATATAGAAATTACACTTAAAATTTTAATTACATGTATGTAGAATTTGTTATGGAAAATATTACCATACTAACCTCCCAAAATCTTACCATTTATCTACTCCCCCCTCCTTCGCAATTAAAATTAAATTAGAATTCATTTAAAAATATTTTAATATTTATATGAAATATTATGTAGAACGTAAAGTTAGCTCATTATAAATAAATTAATTTTTAAAACACATTTTCTTCTTAACATTTTCAATGTTATTTTACCTTAAAATAAGATGAAAGCAATGCACAACCAGTTTTTTAACGCTTATGAAAATTTCGATACTTCTGAGGTCCTTCCGCGTATGAAATTTTTTCATACGCGGCATAAAATAGCCTCTCTCATCTCCTTGACAAATAAAATTAAATTTGGATTCATTGAGAAAAATATTTTACAAAGGGTAATAATTACAAGGATCAATGTGTACTTCATTATTTATATGAACTATTAATTAGAACATGAATTTAGTTCATTGTACAAAAATTATATTAAAAACACTTTTTCGTTCTACATTTACAACGTTATTTTACCTCAAAGTTGTGTAAAAAAATACACATAACAAAATTGAGTATAGGAACGCTTCCGAAAATTAGATACGTGGACGGATATAAAGTAAATGATTCTGCCAATGTAGAGTAAATGTTTTCTTCGGTATGCAAGTGTTCTTCAGTTCAAAAAGTAAAAGGATTCGTTTAGAGTTTGCTCCTTAAAAGAGTGATTATTTGGAAGTGAAATACTACGACAGAATGACTAATTAACGAATAGTGACAGAATTTTAAATAAAGAAACAATGAATTAAAAAACGAGTATTTGTCAAATAATTTGTTTTTGAAATAGAGTTAAAAAAACTGTAACTGTATTTATTTTCTTGATCGGAATTGATAACACTTTGTTATTCCCGGAGAGTGAACTTGCCACATTTTCTCACGTAGTCATTCGCAGTATTCAGCTGATTTCTTGACAATTTATGTATTGATGATCATGTTAAATGTTTATCGAAAAAGAGCACCCACATGCCCTCTTGTCTTGGGGCATAAGCGGTGTAGAAATAACGCGAAACTGCTATGAGTAACGTGCACATAATCAATGTTTCCTCACCCCAACCACTGGTTTCTTTCGAGAGACAGTGGCATTTGTCGCATATCATAGCCTGAAAATATCTATTAACTTGAAAATATCAAGTTAACAACCAACATAATGAAAATAGTAAGAAAACTTATTTCCCTTATATACTGAGGGTGAAGTATTAAAAAAAATCACGGAAATAAGGGGCAAAATACCTGTGTACAATTTAGAGCATCAGTAAAAATTTAGAGATTACGTATATTATTTTCGACAAATGTATTCTATGGTATTTCGGGAATACCTTACGGAATATGTTACGCGAATCACCCAGATATTTATAATGGAGTATTATAGTATTTGTGCTTAATCAAGAAAAAAATCCCCAATATTGATTCAATTATATTGGCACAATATGTAATTGCACCATATTGACAAAATATTAATTCGTATCAAATAAATACAATTCGTTCATAATAGACGAACATGTATAACATATCAAAACATTCCCATTATCAATGCTCATCAGGAAAAATTGTGGAGCAATACATCTATTACTACAGGAGAAGATTGTGCAATGCGACTTGAAGTGTGCGTCTGATATTTTAAAAATAGTCTCCCTATTTACGAAATTATGAATCACTAAACTTTCTAAGAAACAATATTAAATTTCTAGAATACACAAAATAGTGAGAAATTTACCTGTTTCTCTGGTCGAGTGTTAGTTCCTGTTTCTTCGTCCCAAATGTCGCTATGAGCCAAAATTTCAAAACCTTCCATTATACTGATAATATAAACCGGTTATATTATATATCCTTCTCTTTGATATATATCGTTTACTGAGTGAAAAGACGAAACTCCTGACGGGCGCCACCAGCGACTTTCGCCGTTCGTGTCCTACTGCTGACGATAGAAGTACACCAGTCAGACCTTGACAATGACTCACGACGCTGCTAGCGATCCGAGCGGATGGTCGATGTACAATGGCGTAGTGTGACGTCAGAGGCACAGGATTACGCATTCCATACGTCACCGTACCTCCACAAGGTGGTGCAATACCCCAGCAATGGGTAGCAATGCCAAATGACTATTCCCTCTCAGTTACAATTAATCACTCTTAACTAATTAGCTGAGTTTAGTTTTAAGACTAATGTATAGCGAAAATTGTAAAAGAATCTTCTGGATTAATATAGCATTAAATTGATCAATTGTTAAAATTGAAGTTCATTTTATTAATCAACTAGCTTTGCTGGCTGGGTGCGTTACCTCACAAATAATAATCACAGTAATAATAATAATTATTATTATAATTTTTTGAACGAAAATGTTGTAATCATGATGAATCGTGAGTCATAATACTAACGATGGCAGCTTTAATAATAACTTTTATTCTGAAAAAATTATCACAATAAAATAATATTAACAATAGAACCTTGGCGAGACTTTGGCCATTTGGCCTTCTCTTCCGCCTATTCACTAAATTCATAATACATAACACTTATAATAATAAACACTAAGCGATACACTTACTCTCTACAGATACAATTACATAAATCATTAAATTGAAATCATAAATACAACGACAGACAGAATACTGCTAATATATTATAACCACAAATTATCAAAAGCTATTTATAGTTTTATTAACATTTTAATACACATTTGTATAAAAGTTTTTTCATGAAAAACATAAAAATTTTAAAATCCAAGAGAAACTTGATTAGATATAAAAGAAATGAAAAGTTAAATAATACGTTTTTAAAGTAATTTTACAAGATTTGATATTAAAAGAAAATATGGCTGACCTACCACAAATCATCAATGATATTATTTTAGTGTTTCATAATATGACTTTATTTTAGTTCTTCCTTCAATTATTGTTTTATTTTATTTTGGTGCCACTTTTCTTCCATACTACTATAAAAGGACATTTTTAAAAAGAATCCAAATTTTTAAATGAATTACTGTTTCTAATATATGGAGAAGGATTATTCCGTGATCTTGCTATGGCTTCAGTGAAAGATTGTTTGGGAAGCTGGAAAATTTTTTTTGTTGAAATCTAGAAGAATTGAGTATCAACACGAGAAAACTTTCATTCACTTGTGCTCTCTGCGTTCAATATTAATCACAAAAAAATAAAATGATTTTTTGACAATAATGTTAATATATTTATTTATTAGTTTATAACGCTCGGTAATTATACAATGTCCGTAATCTAAAAGTATGTACTAATAAGTGAACGCGTGTCAACGATTTGCACGGAGATGTCTAATATTCCAAAGCCGATGTAGCCGAATAGCAAAGTCGAAGTACCCGAGAAGCGTTGCTGGGTCGTCGAAGAATCGTTTACTCTTCTCCCTGGATGACTTGATATATTCCATCTGTGCCTGGGTATTCACTCGTTGCCGTCCTGCCATAGTTAGCATTGAGTCGATCGTTACTCCCTCGCGGTACAATTGTATCGGAACGACGATCAGCTGAAAGAAGAAAGAGAAGAGGAGCGCGACGCCAATTTTCACGTGATGACAAATGAGAGCGTTTATGTCGACACTGCCACCAACGATAACAGCTACGAAAATCCAATGGTTGGTTTATTTACTTTCCAATTACACAGTGTGTAGGAAAAGTATTGCAAACAGTCGAAAAAAAATTGATATCTCTTCGGATCTTTGCAAATTGGCTCCAAGAGAGTATATTTTTTACATTTTCGCAATGTTTAATATTGCATGTGTGTGAGAAAGTACTTTAAAAATTTTGTTCCCCAGATAACTCACGAGCAAGTTGATGTATCGAACCCAAACTTAGGACTTGCATTTGGATTTGTTGGGAAGATAAATTTATTTCTGGACACCTCATTCGCTCTTATTGAAGCTAGGGTCGCCATTGTTTTTACGGTTTGAAAACTTGATTACTTTATTCGGCGATGGATTTTGAGCAAGCGATAAAAGTTGTTTCCACCGAAGAGGCACGTTGTGGGGCAAAATTTATTAAAACAACGATGTGATTGTGGAAATTAATTCAACATGTGAATTCGGTGAGTTTACGTTGAACGATGATCTAAAAGCAGGTTCTGAGAATCCACGTATCCGCAGATCAATGGTGGGGGTGTCGCGTGAGTCGATGAGGATTTCTATCGTCGCTCCAACAGAGACGTGCAGAGCCGCGCTTTTCGCTTCTCAGCTTCATTCTTTCACTCGTCTCTTTGCTCGTATCGGTGATCGTCGCTCCAACATATTTGTGAGGTGAGGTGGTAACGGATGCGGCCGAAGGGAAGCGCTGGCTGATCCAGTTCGTTTCGCTCGCTGTTATGAGCCGCGTACTCGCCCCTGCTGCTTCCTTTCGATGCTGGGCGCGAGCGCGCGCTTTGAAATGGTGGCGTGTTCTTGCATACGCCAGACGAAATGTCTCGCGAGAAAAGAGCCGGAGAAAATTGTGGAGAAGTGTACAGAAAGAAAATGTTAAGGAGGAAAATATCAATAGGATCTCCAGATTTATAAAGAGACATATCCAAATATGTCACTACGAGGAGATACAAAGACACTAAAAGAGAGTGAGAACATACGAAAACATAAAAAGACCTGTACGCAGTTTTTATAGGGGAATTGAGAAATATGTAGAGGGGAATAAGTATTCAACTAATTACAACATAACTTCAATGGTTTGCCCATTAACAGCAATAGTGATTTCTCTGCTACATATTTAATTAAAATCTACAAAACGAATTAACACTTATTTCATAAATTTTTACTAATTTATATAACGGCAATTCGAAATGTTTTGTACTTGATCACGACTAAACTACGGAACGGATCGTGAGGAAAATTAGCAAGGAGATAATTCAGATGTCCAGGATGGACAGACTCAAAACTTTTTTTTTAAAGGTGCCGAAAGAAAGATATAAAATAATTTTAAAGATAAATGTCATGTAAGTCGGGGTAGGGAAAATGTCCTATAAGCGCTTATGCTGTCTCAAGGATCGAGATAGGTAAGAACTTTGATTTTTATTAAAAGAGAACAATACTAAAATGTTAAAAATTATTTTTCAGTATATATGGAAATAAAAAAATACTACTACATAAGTCCCTTCCTGGTCATTCATCATAGGTGCAAAAACTTAAAAGAAACAAGAGCGTGGATATTTTTAAAATATGAAATAAACATGACATTTGACGCCTTTTTAAATTTTATACGATCGAAAACATTAATAGAATTGCCACATTTGGGATATTTCCATGAATAAATCGTTAGTAGTCAAATAAGTAGAAACAATATTAATCATTAAATTTAAAATACATTTTGTATTTTATATTACTTTTTATGATATTATAAAACATTTCGTTAGTAAAATACTCAACAATAGTATTGTTCATGTCGAATTCGATAAGTTCACCTTATTACCGCTCCCCGTTTTTGAGCGTCACCTACTGGCACAATATTCGTCATCGTCAATTATAAAAATAACACTATCGCCTCATTCACAGAATAGTACGTATTTCACATTCAATATTTATAAACAGTAACATCTATTATTTACTTTCTCATACGACTAGTATACAAAAACTATTGTAATCGTGAGAAAAATTCGAATGTAAGATTCAGAGGGAAATATCCGTTTTGGCGATCCCTGATTCTGAAAAAGTGATTTTTGGCATAACGTCCGTCCGTCTTTCGGTACGTCTGTGCGCAGCGATTCTGAGTAAACGCATAAATCAATTTATTTCGCATTTCTCATTTACGGTAGAATTTATTTGTTGTCGATACCCGTGCTCTAATTTTTTTACTTTAAAACGAAGGGTAATTTACATGATGGTTGAAGTACCCTTTTGAATGTTTCTTGAAACAGCTCCAACGTTTTTGCTTATATTAACTGTACGTAAAATACAGTTAATAAGCACTACATTCGCATGAGTCGTATTTCGCTTTAAATTTGGTGTAGACGCACTAA
This sequence comes from Laupala kohalensis, assembly GCA_002313205.1. Taxonomy (NCBI): domain Eukaryota; kingdom Metazoa; phylum Arthropoda; class Insecta; order Orthoptera; family Trigonidiidae; genus Laupala; species Laupala kohalensis. The sequence continues at coordinate 5,003 of NNCF01133066.1, read as the reverse complement.
AATATTTCCTGTCTCCTACATTTACACATTAGACATATGTTTCCAAAAGTTTGAATAATATGTAGCAAAGTAAATGGACCAAGCACACGTAGAAAACAGTCTGCGTTAACTCAAATGAAGAATATAATAATGATAAAATACATAGGAGGACAGCAAACGCACTGCTGATACGAAATTCATCAATTTCTGTCAACAATAATATTACATTTACGTAATAATTTTACGACATTCATGAGACTGATATGACGCTGTATGTTTTGAGATAATGTTTTAAATATTTATTTTACTTCCGAATTTCAAATAAAGGACAGTATTAAGTTCATCTTGTGACCTTCAGAATGAATAGAGCACTTGAAAACGACCAAAATACAGAAGATCACACGCTAGAAATGACCCATTTACTAGAGAATTGTGTCATCTATGCATCAGACGGAGAGACGTATATGAGAAAGTATGTGCAATGGTTTGGCCCATGGTATTACAATGTAATTTTTTGGCGTCAAAAGGATGGACGGTGAACGCGTCTTCTATCTCGTATCTATCGACGGTTGACTCACTCTTGGAAAATCTTTTGGGGTGTGAACATCGTCGAAACATTTCGCAAAATGACAGACCTTGCGCCTACATGTCGCGATATACTTCCATATGCTCAAGAGCTGAAGTGTTGTAAGTATATTGTGAAATGCAATAAAATTTAACACAATTGGCTACTATTTTGCATATTGAACGAGGGGACAGGGACACGTGCCTATGCATCTCACTAGAAGGACGTCATGGACGGTATTGTAATTCACAGTCTTCAGACGAATTTAATGATTGCCAGCCAGGCCAGGGTTTTTAATATTAAATATTGAGTCTAGGTAACATTTTATTGTATATTTGTTTCACTGTACAGTAAATTGATATTCACGATCTGACATTGCAGATATAATACAATTGGGTTCTTTTAATACTTTTTAGAAAATTAAATATGTGCGATACAACACATTTTGAATTAACGTTTTGAAACAGAACAAAAAACTTATCATGAATGATAACTGTTACATCCTAATTACATGGTCAAGACATTTCGTGGAAAGCACTAAATTGGGTCACTTATTGCATCATTGAGGTTTAATAATATATGTCTTGTGACATATTTGTAAACTTATTGAACTCGCTTGTATTATTAAATTCATCCAATATCAAACGTTATTTTACTATGAACTACAGACGATGGCGGCCTTGACAGAGACTAGACTCAGTGGAACTACTCTATATAACAAGAAACCACATTATCTCATAAGGAGAATTGCAGGATGACGCTCCACGAGCATAAAGAGTACCCCTAATCATTCCACACTTTAAAGCCAGGGGTATTGTGGATGCTGTGTTTGATCCCTTCTTACGCAGCGCTTGATGTCCATCCACAAACAACTAATGCCCGCCGAAAGCTATGGTCCTCGCAGCATACCTGCCACGGTCCCAGCGTCTGCTTGTGTCAAATAAGGTAAGTTTAGCAACAGAATCGCAATTATTCCCACGACTAAGTTGTTCGAAGGTTTGACACTCCGTCTCCTCCGCATTGCTAGGCCTCTAAGTTAGTTTAGAATCACTCGTGAGAATTTTCAAGACAACTGGTTCCAGGCTTTCGGTTCTTTTTAAATCTAAACATAGTCTTCACGACAGAAATATGACATCCAGGTGGAAAATATTTCTGGAAACACTGAATCCTCCAAATTACGCTACAGTATCTTAGAGTACAACTAAGTAAATACTAGCCTCTATTAAAACAATCCCAATTGATTATCAATATGTAACGTTAGGATAAACTTTTTAAAAACTCATCTCTCACTTACAAGACTCACAGCTCATATGGGAGAAATTTCCGTTGCACCGGGTGTAATTTTAAAGAGGTTTCAACCTAGTTTGCATTACCATTTCCTGAAACATAACAAAATACCCAACAAATAGAATAATTTCTTTCGAGAGACAGTGGCATTTTGCTGCATCCTATGTCTTGAAAATATCTATAACCTTGAAAATATCAAGTTAACAACCAACGTAATAGAAAATAATTTTTTAAAACTTTTCTTCACCTCTATACTCAGGATGAAGTATTAAAAAAATCATGGAAATAAGGGGCAAAACCTACGTATAATTTAGAGCAGTGTTCGAAAACCTTTTTTTGGCCGCGGGTCAAAATCAACCAAAATGTGAGATTTAAAGAGACGTTTGGGTCAGAGATATTTTTAACATCGAACTTTGTAATCGACATGGATCTTATATACATAAAAACTTGTGTGTATAAGATCATAGTATCTATTTTCAATTTTTTTTCTTCTCTAAATGTGTTTCATGTTTATGTTTTATAATTTATTTATTTATATTATACTTTATTTTCGGAACTAAATTGGGTCACATGAAATTATCAAATGGGTCACTCGGTGACCCTCGGGTCATAAGTTGCCGACCCCTGATTTAGAGCATCAGGTACAAATTAGAGATCAGGAATATTATTTTCGTCAAATGTATTCTAGAGTATTTTGAGAAAACCTCACGGATTATGTTACGCAAATCACTGAGATATTCGTAATGGAGCATTAGAATATTTATACTTAATTAAGAAAAAATATCCCCAATATTGATTCAATTATATTGGCTCAATATATAATTGCATCACATTGACTAAATATTAATTCGTATCGAATAAATACAATTCGTTCATAACAGACAAATATGTGTAACATATCAAAACATTCCTATCATCGTAGTTCATCAGGAATAATTGTGGTGCAATACATCTATTACTACTGAAGATGATTGCGCAATACATGTAGTGTGTGTCTGATATTTTAAACAGAGTTTCCCATGTATGAAACTTACAATCACTTAACTCTCTAAGAAACAATATTAAATTTCTTGAATACACAAAATAGTGAGGAATTTACCTTTTTCCCTGGGCGAGTGTTAGTTTCTGTCTCTTCGTCCCAAATGTCGCTATGAGCCAAAATTTCAAATCCTTCCATTATACTGGTAATATAAACCGGTTATATAATATATATTCTTTTCTTTGACATATATCGTTCACCGAGTGAAAAGACGAAGCTTCTAACGGGTGCCACCAGCGGCTTTCGTCGGTTGTATCCAACTGCTGGCGATGAACGTACACCACGGCCAGACCATGACCGTGACTCCCGACGCTGCTAGCGATCCCAGCGGATGGTCGATGTACAATGATGTAGTGTGACGTCAGAGGCGCAGGATTACGCATTCGATACGTCACCGTAGCTCCACATGATACTCAAGATAACGATATTATTATGTGGCGAGTTTCGGACGTTCTGTCCATCTCGTCCGCCTAACCTCTAAATACTTGATACATAACACTTATAATAATAAACACTAAGCGATACACTTACTATCTACAAATAGTTACACACAAAAAAGAATTGTAATTACCAATACAATAATGTACAAATATACAAATTAAAATTACAAAGAGAAAAGCATTTTGATACAAAAACAGACAGAACAAAGCTAATATATTACCACCACGAGCTATTAAAAGCAATTTTTATTATTAATAATATTTTAATCCATACTTGTATGAAAGATTTTTCATGAAAAACACATAAAACTTTTAAAATGCAACAAAAACTATATCATATAATTAAAAACTGTAATAATATTTTTTTAAATTAATTGTTAAAGAATTGATATTAAAAGAAAATGTAGCTTACCCAAAACAAATCATCAATGATTTCATTTTACAGATTTCTAATTTGACTTTACATTAGTTTTCATAAATTTTTGTTTAATATTATTTTAGTGCACAATTCTCTTCTATACTACTATTGATGGAAATTTTTCAAAGGTTTATGAAACTTTTGAATTATATTAGAAACGAATTACTGTTTCTAATATGTGGATGAAGATTATTCCACGATCTTGGTGTGTCTACAGTGAAAGATTTACTTGTTCGACTTTTGGGGATGCGAATACTTTTTGTTGTTGAAATCGAATAGAATTTAGTATCTTAACGTTATCTGTGAAGTATGAAGGAGAACCGGTATTGATAATTCAGCAGAAAAAAACAAACAAAGTCAATGAAACATCCGTTTGTGCGTTAATTTGAAAATTTTAATAGAATCATGATATCTCAAAATATGATCACACTTTTTAAATGATATACGAAACGAATACAGGCATTTTGGAGGGTATGAAGTGTTTCAACTAATGATTTATTTTCATTATTCCAGATCATAGCACCATAATGCGGATGGGAAAATAGCATAGCTTTCATTAAAGTTCTTTGGTTTCTACTGGTAGATATTTTCCCACACATTTGGGTGAATGCATAATAGTGTAAACTTTCTGGTATACATTACGAACATGAGGTTCCCAGGTGTAATAGATTGTCCATAATTACTCCGAGATTTTTGACTTGGGACGATTTGTGTAGTATATTGTTATCAACCACAACATTTGGTAAAGTCGTATTCTTTAGAAGTCTGTGAGCTCGCAAAGAACCGATTATCAACATTTGAGATTTTGAATGTTTTAAAAGATGACCATTTAGCATTGACCAACTGTGCAGAGACGCCAAATGGCAAATTGTTTGATAAATTAAAGAAGAAATCTCACTTAATTTTATACTCACATAAATTTGTAAATAATCTGCACTCAATGATGTCTACAATTTGGTAATGCTTGAGGGAGGTCATTTACATATATTAAGAAGAAAAGGGAACCCAATAAAGATCCTTGAAGGATACCTCTTGCAATAAGATATAGTGAATATTTTTTAACATTTACAATTACAATTTGATGTATATTTTCTAAATATTTTGCTATCCAGGAAAGTGTGGATTCGGAGACGACCAGTTTTCTGCACTTCTCTAGCAGTACGATCTACGGAATAAAAATCTTTACTGAAATCTAATAGAATGATATATGAAGCGCAGCCATCATTGAAAAAGCTTTTCTCACAACTTGCGTTACCTTTAGAAGAGCTGTTGGAG
>NNCF01133063.1:87895-121175 GCA_002313205.1 Laupala kohalensis | reverse complement strand
CCCCCCCCAAAAAAAAAAGATCCGCAAAGTACACAAGATCAAAAACCTATGGAATACATCAGCAAGACTGCCAATTACGTCGCCACCATCGCCAACATCGCAGCCACATACGCATTTTCAATGTTATGGGGCCTAATTTCATCACAAAATCGTTTTTAGAATATTAGGAATCAAATAATATGCTAGATAAAAACACTATGGAATCCCCCTCAGGGTTGCACACACTCGTCGCCATTATTGCCAACATGGCAACCTCATACGCATTTTAAATGTAATGTGGTCTACGTTCATCAAAACATCACAAAATCGTTTTTAGACTATTAGGAACCATAAAAAATTACGCTAGATCCAAACCCCATGGAAACCCCGTCGCCGACATGGCAGCCTCATTGTGAGCGATGGAGTGGCGTCGGAGACGAAAGCCGGACCGGAGGACAAGAAGGGCGAGCATCTGCGGGCTGATTAAATTCGGGCGCGCAGTCAAAGGGAAGACGAAGGAAGGAAGGTCTGCGCTGTAAGCGGTCGCTGACAAACGAACAAAGGCTCCCATTGCTCTGATGCTCTGCTGCTCGCTCGACCAGCCGCTCAACACAAGCGGTCTTTCGTCATTCGCCTTTCGCCGCCCTCTCGGCGATCGCTGCCACCAACGCCGATGAGAAATATAGTTTATTTATTACTAGCTGATTACCTGGCGTGGCACGGGATTTTTCTTAGACTAATCTACATTTACTCAGGACAAAAATTTATTTATATAGTAGCATCAAAATCCTTTTACTTACTGGTTTTTAATAACTTATGTCCAACATGCTTTTTACATATTCATAATAATACAACTTTAATACAAAACTTGACTGTATCTCGCGGGAGCCGCGTCGGTCGAATTTTCGCTGGCGAAGAGTGACGCGGCTGCACTATTTAATTACATTTCCTGTAAAATCTAAACTATTCGTCGAAATTTTACGATTTAAAGACATTTTCTGTGATAAATCGACAAAACAAATAACTCGTTATATTTGATTATGATTGGTTTTTTCCTTCTTAAATTACCCTCTTAAATTTATGTATTTTAACACTTCTATTTTCAATAACATTCTATCGATAATTTAGGTTAATTTTTGAAGAAGATATGCTGTCACGAACTATTTTGTAGAGCTCTTTGAGACAAACAATATTGTCATTCACAGTTGTCACCTATCTCTAACTATTTAGGAAGATTAAGCGAATATAACTTCCCGATTTTATTCACATTCATCGTCATAAACCATTTCTATCTTTCTCATCATACATTATAAAAATAAAATTTAGCCTATGTTCCTCGCCAAATTTTATTGCGAAGTGTCCAGTGGTTTAGTTGTGATCTGGTAGCAAGCAGACAGACAAGTTGGGATTTATAATCGAGGACGTTCTCGAAATTATTTCATGTTGTTTGAACATCAAATACAGTTTTTCTACATTAACACTGAAAAACGTTATGATTTCCTTTTTTGGTAATGTTCAGTTTACGTACAAGAAAAACTCAGTTATAATATTTATCGAGTAAACAATATGCGAACAGAACTCGTAATACCCCGTACTAAACGTATTTACTTAGAATGTAACGCAAGAACGAAATCTACAAAACTTTTCATGATGGATAGCATAAATTTTACTAGCATGTCTAGTTGCAAAACACTGAAAGATTTTCAAGTAACTACTCGTTGCAACATCCCCGTCTTCTCCGACTTTGCCTCATATTTTTCGCTTCATCCTCAAATAGGATGGAATTGCTACATTTAAGAGTCCGGTTTTAACTGACAACTTGACTACTTTAACTAAACGGTCTATTGTGACAATCATTGAGGGGTAGTAGAATAAACATTCTCTCTCCTCCGTGCAGTTGCATATTTCAATAACATTACTTTCAATGAGTTCAAGTTGTTGTTTTTCGAAAATTGATTTGTTTTATTAAATACAAATTTGTTGGCATTGTGTTAATATTATAAATCGTACCGAACAATTTTTATTGTTAAGAGTACGCTGAAATGTTAAATCCGGCATAGGGTCCTTGATCGACATTAATAGGATGGTCCCCTGCTTCCTTCCGGAGAGTAAATTAGTTTATTGTCCTCCACGTGGTCATACGCAGTTTGCAACAGCTTTCTTTACAAAAGATTTATTGTTATCATTACGAACGTAGAGCCAAAACGAAAATAAGTATAAAAGCCAGTTTGGTTCTTTTTTTTTATAGGTTAGATCATGACCCTGGACATTGCCGATGCTTATTGTGACTTCTCCAGAGTTACAGAACAAAATTTACAGACCTCTGAACAATTTTCTACAATAATATGTTAATTCAGATTATGCGGTTATTTTACAATAAATTCAGAGAAATCTAGCTCATCGAACATGACTACATATTTCTCAACTAGATTCTTTAAAAATCAATGATTTTTATAGCAATATTCGAGGAATGAAAACCATAAGTGTTTTTGAGCGAGTTAAGAAAAAATAATAAATATTGTTCGCACAACATTCGTCTAAATTGTTAAGCATGGAAAGGGGCAATCATTATCGCATGAATAAATGAGTAAATAAGAGAAGATAATAGCAATTCTTTGACTTACGCACGAATTAATACCGCTCCGATTCAATGAAAGCTATAATGATAATAATGTCCGCTAATAGTAATTGGCGTGCGTGACTCTCTCGCTCCCCCATCCTCCCCCTCCCCGCTCCGCCGCACCCCCACCAACCCCCACCAACCCCCACCAACCCCCTCGGCCACTCAACGCTCCGCCGGACGCCGTCACCAACGCTGCCGGCGGCGCTCCACGGAGACAGAGCCCATTTGGAACATGGCTGCCTCCGAAAGAGCTTTGCTCCTGTGGTTTCGCGGACCATCTCCAGTTTCCTGTACTTTTAATCCGCAATCGTCTCTATTTTTCACCTGCCATCTTATAATACTTATAATCAAGATTAGACCAGAAATAGTAGAACTAGTATAACTTTCGAATAACCTGCAATAGTAATCCTAGTTATAATATACCATTTCTCGTTCAAATCTCCTGTCCCGGTCTATCCTGGCCCGGGTTTTGCTCCGGTTTTCCTTCGGGTAGAGGTGGATTTCTTTAGGTTTTGTCTACGGGCGTGTTTATTGTAATAATTAATCCTGAATTTAGTGTTATTTCAATTCTTATGATTTTTAAACACTATACTCAGAATAATCTATAGTTCGATAATAATTTGTACATGTAAATTTTTTGCGTTAAATTACAAACATATTGACATTCTATTAGTTTTATAACTCGCAGCTAACTTTTTATCTTATCTAGGAACTTTTGCTGAAATTTTTGAATCCGCCTCTGCCTTAGGGTCATTGATCGAAATTGATGGGATGGTCCCCTGCTTGCTTCCGGAGAGTAAATTAGTTTATTGTCCTCCACGTGGTCATACGCAGTTTGTACTGCTTTTTTTGACAATAAATTTATTTATTTATTTATTATTTATGTGTTCTTACATAAACCAGTGCAATGTAGATTTAAATTACTTTCTATGAAAAAGTAATGTAATTTCCAATCCTTAACAAATAACGAAAGATTTTTAATCCGCGCAATTCTTCCTTATTATGGGAGTAAAGATCTGTGCGATAGACTGATCCATCCTTCCCGGATCCGCATGGGCGTTATTGTTATGGTGCAGTTTACCCCTCGTTATAATTTAATGTGGTCAACTACAGCACATATCCATGCAAAAACTCTCATGAGAACTTAATTAGTTCACGATATTAATTCACGAGTCATACGCTAACAAAAGGATGACTCCTAAGCTACTTTCCCACGTAATCTCCATTCAGACCCTCACGTACACGCCAGTTCCATTTTGTTGTTGTACTTATATTCGAATGTACTATGACCTAAATATGTAAATGTGCCGTTTCATTATATCTTTTACCACTGTCACAATATGATCATTGACTTGAAATATATCAGCAACAAAAACTTCTGTTCTCCACAATGAATGAAATTTGCATTTCTTCAATATTTCTCCAAAGATGCTATTTAAAATTCCGGATATGTAGTGTAGTTAAAACCTACAGATTTGAGGCCATATTTAGGGACCATTAATATATGCCCCCTCCACAATAAATTAACTAAATAGTGAAAATATTAAAGATTTAAATACTAAATATATTACGTGTTAATGTTTTCTGAAGACTAAATTGTAGTATAATTTGGTTTTAATTGTAAAAACAAACTATACTACAATTAGTTTTTAATGGAAAATGTGGCGTGCTATTGAAGTTTATCTACACAGGTAGTTGGGTGTTAGGGCTATTCTTAGTAGATATATAGATTAGAGTGTGGGTGCGCCCAGCTAGAAGAACCCCGCACGTAGGCCTAAAAGACCCTATGTACGCCTTAGTATAGTTAGGTTTATTCCAATCCCGGGGCCTCGCTAAAGGACACCAAAGATTGCCTTCTGATATCCTCTAGATTTGGGAAATATGAATATAAGTAATGGTATCTAGTTTGGGCAAGAGTTTCGCCAAACAGAGAACATGCGCGGATGTCTCCTCCTCCATGCCGCATCTCCTACACATTGGATCCTGACTGATCCCCATAATGTGCAAATGTCTCCGTAGGGTATTATGGTATGTTAGTAGACTTTCCTTATACGATCCCTACTTAAGTTTAGTGGGACCTTCTTATATTCTTGGTTAGGTCCACCAATAACTCGCGGGCCTGTCTAGCTATATTCTGGAACTTCCAGATGGTGAGTTGTTGCTGGTGTGTCCAATTGACAATCTCCATCCTCACCTCTCATGGAGATATTCCAAAGAAGGGTTCTGGGCCAACAAAGTATCCCTTAAATCTCAACTTTTCCAGTTCGTCCGCTATTCTTATTAGGGGTAGTAGGGTTATTGTTAGCTGGGTTTACAAACAACTTGGCCTATGTGGTGTTAGTAAGAGTAGTTAGTAATAGTGAGAGTTATTGATACTGGGAGACATCGCTTTTCGATCGTCACAGTTATATGAACTGAGACATTGAAATGAAAAGCTACTTTTCTTTATCTGGCCCCGCCGGGAATTGAACCCGGAATGACTCGGTGGCGAGCAAGCACTGCGCTATCCCTGGACCAGAGGAAGGGCTAAAGACCTAGAGAGATAACTGAATGAAATCTTGTTTATGCATTAAGCAAGTAAATGCACCACGCGTCTGTCGTAGACGAGGGACAAATGTAAAACTGGTCCTCGTCATTTTACCGCAGTCTTCCGTTGCAAGTGTTGATCCTAAAATGGCGATGTCGGGTATTATCACTGAATATAGTTTTATTTCTTAATTTTAAGTTTAACTAAAATAACTTTTCAATTTAGTTTAGTTCTAAAGGTCTATCTCCCGCAAAAGATACAGAAGTACCTTAACCCCATCTTCGTTATAAGATACAACTAAAATCTCATTTCCCGGCAAACTTCGTATCAAAAAATATTTACTCTTAAAAAAATCAAATAAGTTGTCTGATTTGGAACTGAAAACCCGCGAATTTCTAAACTTGAATTTTGTAACAAAAATATTTCTTATTAAGTTTCTTCACACCGTTTAAGTCTATTGTTTGTACGGTTCGTATTAAGTGTTCTTAATTGTCCATAATCCTTTCAAATATTATGAAGGAAACCATTAAATAATCGACATATATTCCGGGTCTCACGGACTAGTGTCGACGTGACGCATCAAAAACTAAATGAGTTATTTTTTGAAATCTAATATTACATTTTTTCAGTTTTTCAATGAAATAACATTAACTGAAAATGGAAACACTCATTTATGGCAGATTTTAATTATATACGCGTAAAAAGTAACTTTCCTTTTAAAAAAAATTTTGTTTTGTCTTTTATGGCGCTACGATTGAATAAAAATGTATCTAATATTAACTTATATTTTATATTAAATCTAGGATTAACAGTACAACTAAAACACCAGAACTTATTTCACTATTTTATATGTTTGAATAGTTGTTCATTTTTAATCCAGGTTCTGTGAATAATTTCTTAAATTTAGGCTATTATTGTATAATTATCAGTAAATTGCTGAATTATGTCAGTAAAGCAAGTCATCGTCTGTGACAGAGCTATTCTATAGAATAAGAGTTACAATTAATACGTCGATCCGATATTGATTGTAGTGGACAATTTGCATACCGTCCCAAACAGGATTATATCCTCGGAGAGTAAACTCTATTAATCCAATAAATATATAAAGTGAGTTAGTTAAAGTTGGTATTTTGCTGAAATAAAAATCTGTAATTGTTATGCTTGTACTTTAAAAAATGGATTAATAAAGAATTCATTCATTTACCTATCGAATTTGAATTCGCAACATTCTTATTCTAATTGTTGGAGAATTCCAAAAGATGTGTATTGTAGTATCAAGTATACTGAAACAACTTCCAGTATAAATAATTATATTACCAACAGAATTGAAACCCTACATTTCCATTGCAAATAACAAATAAAATTATAAAATTTGGAAATTGTCTTAAAAATACTACTTTATTCAAAAGAGTTGAAGGCAATAATCAAGAGTTTTTTATCCTTATCGTGCCTTCCTTTCATAAATGAGTCAATTTTTAAATATTTTTTATTGTTTTATATTTTGTGAAGTAATGTTAGTACATCTCTTAAAACCGCAAGCAAATATTTCAACATTGGTTAATCACATTATTCCAAGTTTTTTTTCTGTTTTTGAGTTCAAAAAGAAAATTAAACTTATTAATAGGTTCAAAATATTCTACTTAACAAGACAACATGTATCAGGTATGTCATATTCGTGTAATTCTCAGAATAAATCTCACACTCGATGGAAACATCAGGGTAATTATTACTATTAACTCAAACGCTATGAGCTTACTTTCTTAATGCTATCAATATCGTACTTAGAAGATAGAACGAGCTAAATTTCCCAAAATAATTTATGTAGTCACAAATCATTAAATACTTATAATTGACTATTTCGTGAAAATATTGGCTGTAAACTTACCAATATCGGCGAAGACGTATTGATGACTTATTTTCCGGAGATTTTCTGCAATAGTTCGCCAGTGGAGAAATGTTGAGTTCAAACACTGAATGTTCTTTGATGCACTGCACTTAGTAGGATGGTTAGAATACATTGCTTTTTTCAAACATAGAAAACTATTACATCATGTGTCTCCTATATGAAGCTCACCAGGAATTAATAAGCTTGAATATTCCAGAAACCAATTTTTCACATTCCAAGATCAGCGGTTCGGTTCCTATCCACGCATTAATTTCCATGGTCATTATTCTCCTCAAAAAGCTCAATGTCATCCACAGATATTTAATGTAGCCCCAACTTCAATCGTTGTTACATGACAATTCAAACACAAAATGTATGACAAAGAAGAAAATCTTCATTCCCACAGTCTTCGTAAGATCCTCTTAACAAAATTCGAACGATAACTCAACACTTTAGATACTTTATACAAGCAGTTTAAAAGTGTACATATATTCCACATATTAACACCAATTACCCTAGGGTGCCTAAAATTCTGTCACATCACATTTTGAGTCCACATACGAGCCGATTTCTGTAGAGAAGTCACATGACGCTCACTAAAACAAGACATCCTTACGGATTATTAACCATCACCTATCTGATCCCACCATCTGTAATTAACAATTTCCATGTTGACGTTCCAAAAGCAAAGTGTCAATTTTCAGTTCGTCACACGAAAAATTTTCATTCAACATAGATCTTCATCGTGTACATGATGATGGGTTGTTGTTGTTTTTTTGACAGTTTAAACGCGAATTAAGTAGGTGATAGTTCATCCACAACACATTAAATGACAAAAACAAAGAGGCGATCGAAAAGCAACAGGTGTCCCTCAAGGTCCGCGCTTCGGCTCCAGAACATCCCGTCGTGTGTTCGCACCTCCGATGAACACCTCAGCGTAGGAACTGTGAGTGAACTGGAGGTTAGGTGACCCTGATCCGCCCCTTGGCCCTCCTACCCCAACTTCCCGCACCGACCCTCTCCCCGTCCCATCGTTGCGCTACTGAAGACTCGCGCTCGTCTACCTGAGGCCCCCGGAAGTGCCGCGACGCTTCAGACACTGCAGGCGACGGTGGTGGTGGAAGGATGTCTAGGAACTAGGTGATTAAGCGTGACGTAGTAGTGGTCCATGATTACGGGGAACGGTTCAATAATGGTGATTTTGGTGATCCAGGATCGTAGGTGTGTCACTAACCTCCATACCAATCCCTTCCATCCTCCAAGAGAAAAATTGCTACCCAAGTTCCACCACTAACTCATCCTCACTCATCACCATATTGACGACCTTTCATGGAAACACTTGCATCACCATTTCACTACTGAATCAATGTCACCACTACATTTTTCTCTCCCATTTTATCAGCGAACCATCATCAGCACCCACTCACCGATGCCCCCCACACAAAACTATTATATTTTTGTTTCTCTCGTTGGGGAATTATTTTGGGGAAGAGTATTATATCCTCATGTTCTCTAAATAAAAAAATGGGTAAGAACTTAATGTCACTGCACGTATAAATAAATAGTTCCTTAAATGTGTTCGCTGCGTGGAAGAAACAGAAGACGGAAGGGGGGGGGTCGTGACGGTGGCGACGTCGGTGGGGAACGGAAGAACTGTGTCCAGAGAGAGAGAAGAGTGGCCCGTAAGAGTGAGAGAGGGTTAAAAAGCAGATGATTAGAATATGAATCGCCCCCTGTCGTCTACAGAACACCCTCTTCCACACCTGGGGAGTAGACAGAGAGCGCACGAGCTGATCAGCTTCGAAAGGAGAAAAAGAAGAGGAGAAGAAGCAGGAAAACGAACTATGAGAAGAGGGAAAAGGGTGAAAATTATAAACAACGAAAAACGTGATAATACAAATACAAGTAACACTAAAATGTTTCAAAAAAATCATAAATATGTACAAGTATTATGTAACGAGTATTGATATGATCAAATTTTTTTATTGATTTCGTCTTACTTAAAACAGTAAAAAAAAATTTGTATTTTTTTCTCAATAACATCACGACAATATTTGGAAAAACAATCTAGCATGATATTCTTTCCGGGAAATACCACTTCTATATAATTTTTAGACACAAAACGCTAGTTGGTGACCTGTAAAGCTACGGCCTGTATATATTTTTTTACAATAAAACGAGACTAACTGGAAAGAAAGAACAATAATAAAACTTGTGAATTTCATTCGATTTTTCTGCTCTCAGTCGTCCAGACATTTATTGCTAAAATTATTTATGGATATTCTCAAAATTTTGTTTTTGTACAAATGTTCCAATTATTGTCTCTTCCTTAGATTCATATCAGTCCCTTTGTGATAATATTATTACTCGAAAGGATGTAATAAATCTGAAGAAACTCAAGAAGAGAAAATAAATGTTGCAGTTATTTTCTCGTCTTCAGATTCATTGAAATAACTTTAGTTATATTATTACATCTCGTAAGGAAAAGACTCATAAACATGAAACAAATTTAAGTTTTATTTATTGTCGAAAAAGCAGTACAAAACGCATATGACCACGTGGAGGACAATAAATTAATTTACTCTCCGGAAGCGAGCAAGGGACCATCCCATCAATTCCGATCAAGGGCCCTGAGGCAGAGGTAGATTTAACATTTCAACACACTCCGAAGATAAGAAAAAAAATAGTTCGGTATGTGTTATAATATTAAGAGAACCCCAACAAATTTGTATTCAATTAAATAAAAAAGTTATTTCACAAGTACGTACTATTATAAATTACAGATTATTCTGAAAATATTGTTCATTAATCGTCTCTACTAAAAAGGGTGGGAGCCTAGAGAGTCTGTTTATAAAATCCACCTCGACCCGAAGGCAAGCAGGGGAAACCTGGACCAGGACGAGGGCAGAGAAAGAAATAAATTGTTTTAGTTTACATGTTATAGCCTAAAATATCACTCAAAATTTCTTCTAAACCTTAGTTACTCCCTGTGAAAACACATCACGAAAACGCTATTCATTAAACGAAGATAACATTTTCCTGTTTCGCGTCTGCTCATAGCGTTCACGAGTCGTGTTTTTTGCTCAACAAACCCAAGTGCCCTTGAAGACTATCTGTCCATCTGCTAGCGTTGGCCCTTTGATGAAACCATTTCGTTAACTGCAGAAGGGAAAGGAAAACCTTCATATTACTATCAGCCACGATCTTCATTTGACCTCCTACTGAGCACTCCAAGGGTACTCGACAAATCCTTGTCACAATTACAATTGAAGCGTTTCTTTTTTGAAGATGTTGGTCTCCGTATATAATGGTTTGAGAACGATAAGAGTTTGACTATTAAACTGTTACAAGTAGTTACACCTGTTACAAGTCCTTGAGGGTGGTATTAGTAATCTGATAACTGTTTTAAAATATTATATTCTAAAATATACAAGACTATTACCTATCAACTCTTCCAATAATATTTGGTCCTTGCGGAACTAATATTTGAATAAAGTCAACTTGAAATTTTATTTATTTTATGTCTTTTGGCGAGGTTCAGACTATGAGACCTGTTCTTCCACCTAACCATGACTTCGGAGAGGGAATTGGGAAGGGGAGAAGTTGGGTTGACGGAGATGGAATTGGGAAGGAGAGAAGTTGGTATTGAATGGACATTTGTCTGAAGGAGGTGAGGGAAACCCCTGCTGAAAACCTTATCTAGTTCGGCCGAGCAGAGTTTGAACCCACGCTCTACCACTCAGAGAGGTGTGACACCGAAGACGCTACCACTGTCGGTCTAACTATAATTGTCGGCGGACGTTTTACTGTCTCCAATGAACAGAGCTTCGAAAGGGACGGCTTTTAAATTATTTCCACGTAATTTATAATGAAATCTATTAAAATACTATTAACAGAGTCACAAATGAGAAATATAAGAAAGGACAGTACAACATTTTCCTTGAATACAACCGAAGAATGACCACAGAAGGAACGCTTAGGGGAAGAAACGACAAGAACAGAAGAGTTACAAAATTTTCAAAGAGAATATAGATGAAATAAAGTTAATAAAAAATGTAATGAAAGAATGACAGGGAAACATAGACAGTATGATTGACATATAAATTAAAAGGTATGATGAGGACAATTGATGTTACAAACGTATTATGAAAATATATATAATGTACTAGATATGTATTATGTATTATGATTCTATGTATTATGAATGTGATTAAAAGTCGTGTAATGTCGAGAGACACAGACGCGACAGAAAATAAATAATTTTTTTTTTAAGTACAAAATTTGCCTTGTATTTCCGAACAATTCAGAGAGTTATTCAACGAAATACTAGAAAACGGTATAATTAATGAATAGTAGTTTTTTAATACACCATAATTCATTAATGACTGTTATAATTACTATTTTTAATAAAACTATAATACATTCTGTAAATATTACAAATTATTATTTCAAACAAATTATGTTCATTATTGAATGTTTCATAATACATGAAAATTTTGACTGGCGTCAAGCATGTCCATAGTAGCTTAATGTCGAAATGAGATTTTCCGAATATTGTTTGTACTATTCTTTTAGGTGACAGATGCAAATTAAATCTTCTTATTCTTTTAATTCACAATGTTGTTGTTGTTGTTGTTGTTATACTTGTCAGTGATTTGATTAACTTGGAGCGGTTGCCCCACCTTAATGCGCTAAATGAACATCACAATCAAGTCGTATCTTCCGCACATCAGATTTCTGGGCACTTCACTTTTCACCGTCTCGAGGATTATATCTCTCTCTCGCGATATCTCGATCTCACTTATCGGAAGAGCTCTCGTCGACACCTCGCGACCACTTTGCCCCTTCGTCAACCCTCCCCGTGACCCTTTTTCGGACGAAGGGCGCACCTTTTCTCCCTTCACAAAACACAGCGGCTTCTACCTGCGCGGAACCCGTTCGTGGGATAACCCACATATGAAAAGGAAGAGGACGGAAAACGCGGAAGTTGGGTTCAGGAAGGAAAGATTGTTGCGCGATCTGGTTTCGGGGGGGAAAAGGTGTTTTTCTTGAAGGGTTAAGGAGGCGGAAGGAGGTCTGCAGAAGATTGGTCGTTGCTCGTACTGGTTTGGAAGAGCAGGAAGTGAGGAACGGAATAGTTCAATATCCGCATAGCCGTGGTGTAGTGTTGCCCTCCTATGGCTAAGGGGTTGGCGTACTCCCTCACCACCTAGTCACTCCGGGTTCAATTCCCGGCGGGACCAGAAATAATTTGTTGCTTTTCACATTGATGCCCCAGTTCATATAACTCCTCTTATCCACCTCCTGGTATCACGAACTCTTACTATTTATAACTAGTCCTACTAACACCTCCACGTGGGCCAAGTTGTTGGTGAACTCAGCTAACCTACTGACAACAGCCTCTACCACCCACCTCCTACCTCCTCTCACTCCATGTAGATAAGCTTCAATAGCACGCTACATTGCCCCATTTACAAATACTACAACGAAATGAAAAAGTGTAAAGTTAGTGTCCTCGCCCTGTAAGCACTGTTGAGCAGATGAGCGTGAGATTGATTCCCCACTCCACCAAACAAGGTGAAGTTTTCAACTAGGTTCTCTCCCACTACTCCAGGCCAATTTTCATGCACATTCCGCGGCAAACCAACATCTCTCCTTCCTAATTCTTTCCCCCAAATCATGTAGTTACATGGCCTGATTAACCTAACGAAGACATTAAATTAACATCACAAAGAAGTAAGATTGATACAGTCTCGAAATTTATTATTTCTCCTCGCGATCTCTAACCATTACATTGCACTATACTAATCAGGAAATACGAGAACAACTATTACAGTTATTAAATAAATAAATTGGATTCCATTCAAAATATTGATTATTTTCATAAATTATAATGATGTGAAAATGACTTATTGCCTGACAGAATTTTCGAAGGCTAAAAAACATTAAATAAATAAATAAGTCAAACACGCTCTTACTAACTACTCGTATGTGTGATACGTGGAAGATTTTCTCTCTGGAATTACGGAAGGGAACCACTCCAATTCGATCAAAGATCCAAAGACAATAGCGAATATACCATTTCTGCGTCCTCAGATAAAATCGTGGCACGCGCCTTCCTAAAATAAGATGCTGCTACATATTATATTTACAGAATATCAACAAATATATATTTGACAGAATTAAAAACAATCAATAAAGACATGTTATCAAATCTTTAAAGTATTCCGAAAATACTGCTAACGAGTTCTTGCCAAATAATACCTCTGATTAATGCATCAGCGTCATTTGCAAGCTATTCATTATAATAATAATACATTTATTGTCAAGAAAGGAGTTACAAACTGCTTACCTCCACGTAGAGGGCAATAAACCAATTTACTCTCCGGAAGCGAGCAAGGGACCATCCCATCGATTCCGATCAAAGTCTTCGATTATGGCAGAGGCGGATTTAACATTTTTAGCACATTCCTAACAATAAAAATAGTTTGATTACTGTCGTAATATTAATAGAATACCGACAAATGTGTAATAAATAAAACGCAAAAACCTTATTTCAGAAGTACCTATGATTACCAAACTATATTATCTATTATTAAACTGTTGTCAAACTCTGGAAACTATTCGTTCCCAGAGTTTTCGAAAAGTGCAAAATTCGTTTCCGAAGCAACATTCATGCGATTCCATCGACCGCTGCGAGGAAACACGGCCTCCAGCGCCGGAGCCATATGGGCCGCGACGAAAGGGCTTGAGCCCTGAAGGGTTCAATATGCGTATCCGCAGGTAGTCTCTGCGTCTGCCGAAGGGCAAAGGCCCTTTCAACCCTTCGACACAATTAAAATGCAAGGCCCTCTCTTTCCCGCTTCCCAATTTGCGACGCAGTTGGGTTCTGAACCGTCAGCGTTGCAACTACTTCCATTATGGGGGGGGGGGGAAGGTGCTACATCACCAGTTTTGTTATTGTACATACCTATGTTACACATTTCATTATGGTTGATGTGACGTCACCAATTGCACTGAAGTGGATGCTACATCACTAGTTTCAATATAGGAGATACTACATCACTAGTTGCATTTCAGTGGATAGTACTTCGCCAGTTTTATTATGGTGAAAGTTAAATCACCAGTTTCATTATATATGTCACATATTTCAATATGGAAGATGTAACGTCACTAATTTCATTGAAGTGAATATATTCACCATTCAATCACCAGTTTTTATTAAAGTGGCTGCTACATCACCGGTTCCTCAATGGTAGATACCACATCACTATTTGCATTATGGATTCTACATCAATAGCACTCGAGTGGATACTACATCGTCAGATGCATTATAGTAGATAGTACTTCACCAGTTGCATTGTAGTGGATACAATACTTCATCACTAGTTTCACTCCAGTGGATATCTACGCCACAGCTTTTCTATAGTGGATAGGCATAGCACAAATTTTATTATAAGAGAAACCTATGTCACCAGTTTTAGTACAGTACATATGGATATCATCAAATTCATTTTGGTGGATATCGTCGTCACATACTTTATTTTAGATTAAACATACGTTATCAATTTTAATACAGTAAAGTAATCAGTTCGTACTGGGGGTAACTATGTCGCATATCATTTAAATGTATCATTTAAATGTCAAAAATTTCATTATGTATATTTCTGCACCCAGTTTTCTTAAGGAGAATACCGAACAGATTGCATGCACCTTCGAACCATACCGTCACCGTATAAGGCTTAACTTGGTCACCACTGTAGTTATTAACACCAACAACTGCTTCAAAAAGGTACTAACTTCATTCTTCAAATCAGAATGACTCAGCAGCATGTTAGGTAATTACTAGTCTTTGCTCACAAAATATTAATAAGTGGAATAGCTTGGGTTCCATTCCCAATCGACCGAACTAGATGAGGCTATCAAATGAGGTTTTCCCTCACTCAACTAATATCTCTATAACCCAATAACTTTCCTTCCCTATTAGCCTTTCCTCCACTCAGTAGTATGGTGGATGAGAAGGTCGCGTGGACGAATCTTCCCCACATCCCAAGAGAAGACAACAAATGAGAATTAAAAAGTTTCTGACATTGTAAGACATTGCCGATATAGCCAATTCCTTTCTAGTAAAGAATTTCATCCAGTGACATAAATGTCTATAATATAATTGTTTGTAGTATTTGTAAATAGGAAATGTAGCGTGCTATTGAAGCATGTCTACAATGAGAGATAGGACGTAGGAGTTTGGTGGTAGGTCATGGTTAGCTGGGTTTACCGAACACCTAGCCCATGTGGAGGGGTTAGTAGGAGTAGCTAGTAATAGTAAGAGTTCGTGATACTAGGAATAGTAGGATGTGGATAGAAGAAGAAGGGTTGGTTTTTCAGTAATCGCAGTTATGTGAACTGGGACATTAATGTAAAAAGCTTCAATTTTTTTCTGGTCCCACCGGGAATTGAACCCGGAGTGACTTGGTGGTGAGCAAGCATGCTAACACCCTAGCCACCGGAGAGGCCGTCTATAATGTGCTATTACTAGCCACTGACGTAAATACCACCTTTAGGAGATTGATTTTCTCATGCCAAAGACATCATCGTCTATCAATACTTCTGGCATCGTGTAGAAACTATTTCCGTCATCTTATCTTATCTCATCTCATCTCATCTCAAGCACCACCGGATCTCACTCCACATAACTTTCTTCATCATCTCGGAATCATCTTCATAACCGTAAGACATAACCCCATCACCATACGTAAATCACCTTTAACATTATATTCTAAATTCACTGCGTCCCCATCTATAAATCTACACCATATTCAAATCAAAATAACTATTAACATATCCCCAATTAACACTTGTTATTGCCCAATTATATACCCTTAGTGGACACAGTTCTTGAGAACATTATGTCAATCATCAGTACATCAAATCTCAATCATATTTTTATCCATGTCTGTCATTCAGTTCCACCAACAATTCGACAGGAAAATACGCGTAACTCTCACCAGAAGAGGCTACTACTATTTCGTGGATTATATTTTTTACTTGACAAAAAATTATTTTATGTCCCAAAAGAAAATAGCTGTAATATTATGGTTCAGACAAACTTTCTATGGGTATGATATTGAATTGTAGATCTCTCATATTCTGAAATGTTAAATCCGACCCGCCTTATGGCCATTGATCGGAATTGTTGGAATGGTCCCTTGCTTGCATCCGGAGAGTAAATTAGTATATTGTCCTCCACATGATCATACGCAGTTTGTAACTCATATATTGTCAGTAAATTTATTGCCATGTTTCGGGTGGGTTTTCAGCAGAAATATCGCATTAAGGTATTACATCGGTCAGAGCGACTAGGCTTAAGTACCCCAAAAAAAAAATTAAAATGATAATGTGAACCATTCCCTATCCAGTGGCAATAAATTTTCTTAACTTTATAGAGCGAAATTTTGGACTATTTGGCTTTAACTACTTTACTGAAATTACTATGAACTTGTAAGGAGAAACTTTCGTGGGTTCATGTTTTTTTTTATATTCTCGCAAAAGTACTGTCTAAAGATAGCCAAAAAACCTACAAAAACATAGCAAATGGAAATAGGAACGCAATGCCTTAAGATTTTCACACCTTACAGAGCATTTACAAGAATAAACCACCAAAAAATGTGGGGCAAAACTGTTCTAACGGATATGGCAGACGCATCACGTGACTGAAGACAATGCGGCCCTTGTCAAAGAATAAGTCAAATGACAATCTAAATTTATTATCAAATTTTAAAATTACAAAATAGTTGTCTTCGTGTAACAGTAAAAATTAGTAAAATTAATCATTAATTAATACGAAGTACTTTGGTGAATATCACCAAGTTTTGTGAATAATTGGCAACTTGACTTCAGTCAATGCTGACATAATACCTTAAATATTCCGGAGAGGATATTCCAACTCTAATTCCGTAAACTTGGTCTCGACGTCTGAAAGTGTCCTCACCACAGACCTCCCCAAAATCGACGCAGACCCTTTCGAATCTCCTCCGCCAGAAGCTCCCAATCCCTGCTGGTCGGATGAGGACGCCGCAGAAGGGTTCTGAAGGGGTAACCCTCTCGCGCAGGTAATAGCATCCCTTGGGGGCCTCCTCCTCTTTCCTATTCAGCCCTTTCGACACAATTAAAGTATACCATTGGCTCCCTTCGATGCTCCGACGGCGGACGCCGGCTGCCGCCGTATGCAGAACGCGGAGGGAAGAAAAGCGTCGAAGGCTTCTTCCTGTGCCAACGGTACCTCTGTCCGGGACCGAGTTGGGGGAGAGTTTCGTATTTTGAATTCATCCGTGTCCGAACACATTTGGGACGTGGAAATCGAGAGTGTGAATTTTACAGACGAGTAGCAGCACCTCCGGTGGCCAAAGGGTAAGCATGCTTCCTCACCACCAAGTTCCTCCGTTCAATGCCCGACGAAGCCGGGAAAAGTCTGTAGCATTTCACTTCAATGTCCCAGTTCATATGGCTGTGACTACTGAAAAGCAAACCTTCCTTCCTTTATCCAGCTCCTCCTAGTATCAATAACTCTAATTATTATTAACTACTACTACTAACCCCTCCACGTGGGCCAAGTTGTTGGTAAACCCAGCTAAGCGGCCCATCTACTAACAATAGCCTCTACCACCCACCTCCTACCTCCTACCGCTCCATGTAGATAAGCTACAATAGCACTTAGCTACATTTCCCATTTACAAATAATGGAACATACGACTAGCCGACTGTTCCTATTTTCTACGGTTGATTCTAAGTTATGATTCTGTGGAGAGCGGTAATAACCAAACACCTGCACTTTTTAAAAAGGAAAATGAATTAATCTGTCAAAAACAGTTTTTTTTGTTAAATTTCTTTCGTATTAGTTTAAATGATTCAAAAACATACTTTCTTCTCCAATTAAGCAGTGAAAATTTACACGCAAACTCTAAAAAAGAAACAGTAATTACCATTTAAGAATACATTTAGCATGAATAAAAACGTAACTCCAATGCAAAATTTCTTAATAAACCAAGTTACTTTCAGATATGAGTACAAAATTAAGAAGTTAGATAATTGGGTTAAGGAGTTGAGGCAACAAGGATAACTATTTTTTTCTCATTTTTCATGGCAAAAAACTAATCAATTTTTTTAGTTTTTTGTGTAAAAACAAAGTTTTGCATTTTAGCTATGAAGTATTACATTAGTACATTATATAAAAGTTAAATACCAATATTTCAACAGAAAAACATTTCGGAAATTTTAAACGGTCGTAACTCGAAAAAAGAAACTTTCTTGGTTTTTGCTTGAAGTCACAAAATTTAGGGTACACAAAATAACATGTTTAAATTAAAAAGTGTAAAGAAATCTCATTTAGTACCTGACATACAGCAAAAATTCAAAAAAAATATACATTTTAACCCTAATTCGTCCCTTTAAAAATAAATAATTTCAGTTGCGATGTCAATATAAATCTTATATTCTTTTGAGAAACATTAGAAAATTATCAAAGTTTTCATTTCACCTTAAAATTGATTATAAGATTGTGTTTAATGTATGAGTCACATTTTATCATTACAATACATTCCATGATATTATAGCAGTTAATCAAATGAAACACCTTTTTATTCAATGAGATGTAATTTTGCTGATATATTTAATGTATGTGAAAGAAATATTTTTGTCTGTATCCATAGAAGTATTACTTGGCCTTATATAAAAGTTTTGAAAAGTTTAGTTTTGTGAAAACACGAGACTCAGAATCAACAAAATATTTATATTTCAACAATCAATGATTTGGAATATCCTTCACCTATTTCCCGTTATTAAATGACTAGATGCCGGAATAATATATTTACATCACCTAGCGAATGATGAGTTAACTTTCGAATGTCATATGGTGAAGAATACTTAATTACGAATGAAGAGCTAATTCGACACCCTTGCGGATCTCCAACACAAGGGTTACGGCACCCGCCCCCTTTTCAAAGATGTATCCCTCACAACAGTGAAGGGAATTGAAATTTCTCTGCCCTCATCCAACCCTTTTGTTCCACCACCTAGGTGGTCTTCATCGAACATAGTTTGTGCTTGCTGCCTTTATAGTAAAGACCATACAATTACTACCAAGTTTATACAAGAGAAAAATANTATATATATATATATATATGAACTCGCGTAAACGGGTGTTACTAATACACGGTTACATTTCAAATAATTGAGCATGGACACATCCAACATAAAATCTTCTAAGATATGAAAAGTGAATAGTGCCATCATAGCCATATATTAATGTGTTTTCACCACTTCTGTTTATGTATATTTATATGTGAACTTTGAATTAATTATATTATATCTCAATACTTGAAATATGCGTTTTGTTTATATTGTGTATTATTGTTATTCTACTACTGGAGATCATCATAATTATTGTCCATACATTTATCATATTATTTTTCAAAATATCTATTTTTGTGGTTCATGAGTAGCTAATTCCACGCGACTAAAATACGTAAATGATATTTCAATATATTATGAATTCTGTGTGCATTAATATCGGATTTCATTCGAATAGAATAATTCATTTCTCGTGGGGAATCCATTTCAACGCGCATTCGATGGAACAGAAAAATAAATAAGAATATTTAAGAAAAATTACATGACAAAGCATTTAATTAAATCTTAATAGCTGTAGTTAGTTGGATGACATCTTATCTTCTCTAAAAAGAAAACAAAGTCTTTCTTACATTCCATGAAAGATGTATTACATTAAGAATGTCCATGAAAATAGTTTGCTAATCTAGTGGAAAATTCGCGCCTTGTACGATCGATTTTTATATATTTTGAAAACAATCTTAACGCAATATTAAATATCGATACGCAGGAAAGATATATACTATAACGAAACAATATTACATTGTCACTTATTGTATGGTGATCGTATATTAGTCACCGTATATTTTATAAATATTGTTTGAAATTTCTACAGTAGGCTTCTATGATTGTGTATGAAGTTCACATAATTTTCATGTTTTAACTTGCATTATTTATTTGGTAAGAAAAAAGAAATAAAATTCAAAAAATATTTCATATTAGATTTTTAGTAAATATTGTATTTTAAAGAATAAAATATATTTGATATGAGTCGTTAGGAAATGCAGCTCTCATGTAAGTTTTACCATGCCATTCTTGTACCAAAAAAACTCGTAAATTATTTTATTTTAACGATTTCGTCTAAAAAACTTCCATATCATTGCCTCACAATTTCTCAGAACGTGTTCTGTTCAAGAAAATTTCTTTTATCTTCTACAGATTGTGGATGACTAAGCTCTCCCGAATAAGAGTTATTGTTAACCGTTTACAAGGTACTTCACACTAAAATGACTTTGCTTCTTGCAACGACACTTCGGAATCTGAAAACCTTTGTACTTGACAACAATAATCCGCACGTTAAAGCCAAAATCCTTTCCTAACCCCTTTCCTAGTCTGCGAACAAAAGCAAGATTTTTTTTAACAAAACACGGATATCTGCCGCAGGTTAGCGAAAAAACAGGTAGCGCACACAGGTACATTGTAAGAGTCCGTCTGAAAGAGGGTAGTTTTCTCCGAAGTCCTACCTCTCTTGCCAAACGTTCTCCCTCTAAACTCACCCCATTGTGTACACAACCCCCTGACCCGGCGGGGCGTCGGGTCTGGATTTTATGACAAAACCGCG
The DNA here is from genome assembly GCA_002313205.1 of Laupala kohalensis. Classification (NCBI taxonomy): domain Eukaryota; kingdom Metazoa; phylum Arthropoda; class Insecta; order Orthoptera; family Trigonidiidae; genus Laupala; species Laupala kohalensis. The sequence continues at coordinate 100,438 of NNCF01133063.1, read as the reverse complement.
TTTTTCTCCCCAAAAATATATGACAGAGTTCGGAGTGGGGGGTTGCGGATGGTTGGGTTTGCGGAAGGGGGTAAGTGGCTATTGTGGAAGTGAATGGTTGGATAGCTTAGGTCAAGCGGGTTTCCAAGGAAACGTCCAATAATCGTGTGATTACAGTTCCTATGTCGCTGTTGAAAGATGAAGGGGAAAGAGATCGTTTGCGCGAGTATGTCCAAAGTGGTAGAGCCAGATGTGACGTTACTTTCTTTAATGCGTGAACGAATCCTACAAGTACCTATCTGTGGTTCTGGGTTCGACTCTCGTGTATGGGGAGGTATTTTATCCCGATCAATCTACTAGCAGGTCCGTGTCTTATCCACTAAGTCGAACTGACCCCTCCAATTCTTTAACCAATTGTAAATGTAATTTTCTACATTATTATGATTTTATTAATTACCTCTATAGACCCTGTGCCTTATTCAAAATACCAAGGGTTTTATTACTATATACAGTTCTTTCATCTTTCCGAAATAACTATTAAAAATTTCTTCTTCCCCTCACTATTCTACTCCTACTTTTTTTCCTTTCTTCGCTTCTGCTATTAGTTTCCAGCTTCTTTCAATGTATCACTTATCGTAAAAATTTCTGTTAAAAATCTTAAGATATGGTCGAATGTTCCTTTTATATCGATCCATGTATCCCTTCGTTGAATGTTCCTTAACCCATACGTCTTAAGACATTTCATGAGTTTCTCTCGTTCCTGACCATGCAGAATGCAGACAAATAGTATGTGATCTGGTATTTCAGATTCACGTCTACAAGGGCATGTATCGACTATCAAATTCATTCCTTTCCAATCAGAATTAAAATTCCCATGACTAGTAATATATTCAATGGCATATTTATTAGGTACAAACCAAGAACGATTAACATGCGAAATTGGAATTAGGCGCATATTGGTATAATGCCCTTCCCTCTTTTGCCACTCTCCATCGTATGTCCCAACATTTGAGAATCTGCCCAATAAATTTTCCTCTCCATCCTTTTATCTTCTTGCTTACTTCCATCCCACCTATCGTAACAGGTTTATCGTTTCCTCATTCGATATATTTAATGTAAAACGTGTAATAGGTCAGCGTGATAAGGGATATGTACAAAAGTGCAACATAAAATATGGTAAAAGATTACGCTCACTTCGCTGACTTTGGGACGGGAGCTTCCAGTAAGTGGAATAGAATGGAGTAGAGAGACTTAAAAACAATATATTTATAATTCCACGCTTACATATATAGTAATAACATTCAGGATTTGGTCATACATTAAAAACTATGCCAAGGTTTCATTTACTTTATTCAACCATCATCAGAGCTTGTTAATTTTTTTTTCTACATAGTTCTACATTATCCATCTAGCAACCATATTGGCATCTTCATGAACGAACACATCATTCGATTTAGTGTGAAGATGTGGTGGTATATGGTGATGGTGGCAAGTGGATAAGCGAGACTCCGCGAAGCAAACACTCGCCAAGACATGCGATATCGGTTCGAGGCTGTATCGCTGTTCATGGGCAGAGAATAGACAACTGCTGTAATTTGTTACTGAACTTTAAACACCTACATCACTCTCTTAATACCCTTAATAAAATGCTTTACACATTTTTCTCATTTTCTTACTTCTTTGTGTCCTTCGCGAGACATTTCCGGACGTATCTACCTTAATGATTTTTGTTCCAATTTATGTTCCCTATTATCCCTCTAGTAATTCACATGGAGTTTTGGGGCACACTGTATAGTTGTAAAATTGTACATCCCTTGTTTCACATTTATTGTGCTGTTTTTATTATTGATTTTGTGACGAAAGACTGTGAGGGTGAACGATTCCTAGGGGTTCGATGGACAGGGTCGATGATGTGTAAAACTTCAATGTTTCTTTTATTTCTTTACGCAATCGTTATTTTGATTTATCGCGATAATCTCGTAAAATTTTATTATAGCGATGTCTTAATTTAAATACATATATTGAATGGTTGAAAACGTTGTAATCGGGATCTTTAAATGGTTATATGTAAAAGAAAATATTTAGTAGTTTTCATTTCACTAATTTCATAGCATATTAAACTATTATATTACGACTTTCATTTATCCACGTTCACGAATCACACGGTTATCAAGCTGAATTTATATTTTCCATCATCACCATCCCCGATGACACCACCATTGTCGTCATCACTACAGTCATTAGTTGTTAGTATCACAATCACCATTATCATGATCATCGATCGTTCGTTTGGGATGATTAGTCGAACTCTCCCACAATATACTTCGAAGGTGCCCGAGGGATTCACGGAAGATAGAGCCCCGTAATTTCTTTACTTGGGCACTAGGAGGAGGAGGAGGAGATGTAGCCAACTAAACGTTTCTGCCGGTTACATCCCATGGTAGAACCGATACTCATTTTACAGCACGCTGAGTAGGCCTCGGAGTCAGTTTGGATGTTGGTGAAAAATCCCACTCTCCATTGGGGATCGACTCAACAACTCAGAGCAACGCTGATTCCTTGAGTGATAAGTAGGTTCATAAAATTAAGAATATTTATGTGTACTTAGTGGTACCAAAGTCCACGTTTTTACTGGTTTTGTCATTCAAAATCCAACTACCGTCAACAGACATGGTGGCGCCAGATATAATTGGAGGAGTTTATCGCCATTGTCATAATCGGCGGTAGCATATCTATATTCGTACATATCATTGTGAGGTAATGAACAGGTCTTTCCGTGCACCCTTTTTTATCTTCACAACACGAAAACCCAATTTGCACGGTCCATTTTACAGACCGTTAGCGTCCAATTGCTGTACAATAAATGGATGAGACGTCGATTGCGTCACGCTTCACGTCATCTGCGTGCATAGAAAATGGACGTTCCGAAAAAGGCGTTTTACGTGGTATTGGATGAGAAATGGATGGTTTCAGTACGAATCGACTCTCAACGCCACGGGGAGCGCAACAAACAAACAACCTCAATTGACTTACTAATTTTCTGAACATGTAAACATTCCATTGTTAAACAAATACTTTATTTAATGCAGTATTTCGCTCACTATAATTGATTTCCTAAGCTCAACCAGAAGAAAACGCATTAGAAAAAACACGTACATAAACTATTTTTACCTCCCAACCGACTGGAGAAAACACAGACGACGCAACTAATTCACAGAGGCCGCGCTAGAAATGCGCTAGTCAATTTGCACGAGTCGTTCTCAAAAATGCAACCAGCAACCCGTCTGATGTGTATCGAACGACACACTTTGCAAAATGGTCCGTGTAAAGCGGGCTTTATATTAAGGAGTAGACCAATGTATTGATGTAAAACTCCACCTAGCTTATCAGAATCCGCATTCAGACTAGGTAATCTCCGCTCAACCCAAGGAAATAAGGGATATGTGTTGATTTGTAGGTATTAGAGAAACGCGTGGAAATCTCTTAAATTGCGGTGAATTAGATTAATTATGTTATGTTGAATGAAAATGGGAGACGGGACCGATATTCGAACTCGGGACCTTGAACTTAGCGCGCTCATGCGCTTACCATCTGCGCCATCCCGTTCGCCTCCCGGGTTCGTCTTCCATCCTCATGCAACTTGCGAGACCCAAAAACCTCTGAGGTGATCTCGTAGAGACTACGCTCCTCATGTGAGGCGACTCCCTTAGGAAGTACTTTGTTTTGGGTCGTATTTTCCAATTCAGGTTCACAAACACACAGAAATCTCTAACTCACTTAGCGCATGAGCGCGCTAAGCCCAAGGTCTCGAGTTCGAATATCGGTACCGTATCGCATTTTCATTCAACATCACATAATCAGAGAAACATTTGTCTGGAACGGGTGAGAAAACCCCATCTAATGGTTTGGCCGATCGGGGCTTCGAACTCCTATTCCTGTGCCCAATCCCAATACCACCACTAGTACTCCTCCCCCTAAACCTCCACACCATTACGCACCCTCATTCGTTTTTATTCCACCATGTCTTTCTATCTCGTCCCTGAGTCACGTTGTCATCTGTGTCTTCCCCCAATCGGAATTTCAAAGCAGTTCCTCCCTTGAAGTGGGCCCACCGCTGGACAGCTTCGTGAGCAACGGGACAGCTTGGGTCTAAACACTCATGAATACAAGAGACGCCACCGCTCTCTCCTTGCGGCTCTGGGGGTCTTCGAGAAGAAGAAGAAGAAGAAGAAGAAGAAGAAGAAGAAGAAGAAGAAGAAGAAGGAATTGCCTGACACACGACTTTCTCGTTTTTCCCTTAAGACGATTCACTAGAAGTCACTCAACAGCAATCACCATCGCGTACTTTAACACACACATGTCCCAGAAAATTTATGTTCCTTGTATTCGTAAACCACATAAATAAGAAATCGTACTTTCGTGCATTAAAAGAAGTATTGAAGTTTTCGTATTACTTCATCTTTCTCCTTTCCCTTTCCGAGATAACAGCATTTAAAAATAATAACTTGACTACTTCAGTCCAGATAATTGACAACTCAAATTTGCGTTTTCTATATTAATATTTAACCCGCATATTAAAGTTTATAAATCTGATTTATAGAAATAACTAAATGAGCTAATTGAGGGGTGTGTGAAAAAATGAAGAGTAAAAGTAATTGTATGGTAGCACCAGTGGGGTATTGTTCTCATGAATACATTGTGAGCTTGGAAGAATTATTGCGTTCTCGACTAGGAGGTTTTTTCTACTTTGAGAGGTATGATATGAAACGGAAAAACTCCACTGCAATCTTTTCTGTGATTTTCTACCGATACACCACCATCCCCATCAATCACGCAAAAAAAAAAAATCCACAAACTCTTCGAATTGTATTACGTTTCAGTAACAATATCCGTAGTCCGTAATCCAACGTGTGTACTTGTATAGAACTTACTGGGGAAACAATTGATTTTCAAATAATCTGAAACACATGGCATTGTTTCGATACAAAATACAACACTTGCAAAAATAAAATGAACACTTGAACATATTTTGAGTCCATCACGTTTTTTAATTAAATTTATGTTTTTATCAAACTTATCAATATTATTACGTTGTTGCAATAACACGTAATCATTTAAATTAAATATGTTTTATGTTTTGTTTACCTTTTAGTCATATCTTGCTTCCATAATCATGATTGTTTCCCAATTTTTCTCCTTTGCGAGTAACTGTAATCCTTACTGATACAGAGAGAACATTCGCAATGATTAAACATTATTCGATTGAGATAATTGTGTACACAGTTTCATCAACACACTCCTATAGTTCTCTCACGAGACATACATCGACGTGGCAGCGCACATTGACTAATATACTTGTAAGACTTGAACTCGAACTTAGGTAACTTAACTCTGAGAAAATGTAACCTAAGATAAACAGTAAACTAGTATATTGCCATCAACGTGTTCATATACAGTTTGTAACTGCTCTCGTGACAAGAAATTATTAATTAATTAATTGCCAGTCTAACTTCTTGGATGTCGGTACAGGTCTTGTACACAATGTAGCCAATGTGCATTTCGCAATCATCCATAAGGGTAATGATAAGTGTACCGCGTTAAGTTGGCAGTACTTTTGGATTTCTTAAAACTAAATCTATCGCCAACATACACCATCAATTTCATTTACTCGCTAGTCTGTTCTTTCTCCATCGAGCGTGTCGAACGAATATTACCTTGTGACTTATTCACTTGTAAGTCGTAGAGGTTGGCAACTCGTGTTCGGTAGCCATATTGCATTCTTTTCGGTAAAGTTACATGACCTTGAGTATACACACGTGTGAACGTCTTCGCTACTTGTCGAGGAATTCGTCAAAAGACGACGCTGAGAAGGAATCTCAACCGAACCTTCTCCGTCACATTCTGCGGAAATCCACTGCATTCACAATAAGTTGGTTTGCTGCCATTTGCAGCCTGATGGGTCGGAAAATGCTCTGAGGGGAAGCTTGGAATCCACTACGCGGCGTGAAAGTAAACGTCGAACAGATCTGAGCTACGGAAGAATGTAGCGGTTTTTGTATGCACCACAAGTACCAATGCATTTCACCCACAATTATCCTGGTTAAAGTTAACGTCTTGGAACCATTAAAAACATTTTCTGTTTTTTATAGTAGTATTCGTAAATGGGACACGTAGCGTGCCATTGAAGCTTATCTACATGGAGCGATGGGAGTTAGGACTTGGGTGGTAGATCATTGGTAGTAGCTGGGTTTACCAACAACTTAGCCCACGTGGAGATGTGAATAGCAGTAGTTATTAGTAGTAAGAGTTAGAGATTCTCGGAGAAGTTGGTGGAGGATAGGAGAAGGGGGGGGGGTCCGCCTTTCAGTGGTTACAGCAGTATACGGACTCGGACAATGATGTGAAAAGTAACAAATTTTTTTCTGGCCCCGCCGGGAGTTGAACACGTAGTGATTCAGTGACGGGCAAGCATCCTAACACCTGAACCCACAGGTCATCCAGGAGTTATAATTAAAGAAATAAGGGAGGACTCATGGGGCTATAAACCCTTTTTCCGGATGTTAGAATAGCTTCAGTTGTGTCAAGAAGTTACCAAAAAAAACAATCGTTTTTGTTTGAATTTTTTTTTGCGCAATGATACAATTGTTTTTTAAGACAATGTTTGAGGTATTTCTTTTGTGTGAACTCGCTTTCTTTTCCTTGAACTGCATCGTGTAATAAAATAAGCTTCGTTGGTCAAACTAGAGCATATTTGATCATTTTGTATCTCAATAACACTACGATGTAGAAACCAAAATGGCTGAATTCTTATATCACAGTCTTAAAAGAATCGTGATTGGATCCTACTCTGACTTACGAGATCACTAGTAATCTTTATTGTATCATCACGGTAGAACTTTTGGGATTCTAGTAAAAGGATGAAGGTCGGGGTAAGAAGTTACGCCAGATGAGACTCTCCCATGGGTTTCTAGATACTAGGAAACTAGTAAACGATTTTCCTAGTCGAAAACAATTAGTGCAATGAACAAGTATTTACGGTGTAGGTCTACAACAACAAAAAGGAATAATCCGAAGTCTTTGAGTGAGCTTGTGGGAAAGATTTTCGTTTACCTCTAATAAAATATATCCGATACAAAACAATCCCTTACCGTTCCCATAAAAAAAAACTTCAATGTAATGTAATTTAAATTTTCCTTTTAGATAGTAACCCTAAAACTTTTGTTTAATTTTGTTGTTTTGGTTTTTTATCTTAACTAGTTCCTCTGTTCTTTATGGCTTAACTAGTTCCTCTGTTCTTTATGGTTTAACTAGTGCCTCTGTTCTTTATGGCAAAACTAGGTAGTAGTCATAATAATAAAAGGGCGTTCGGAACATGATTCCTTAGGTCACGAGGCATGGTCTTCCACACACTCACACGGTTCAGGCGAAATAATTGGAAAGGAACCAAACCGGCATTAGTCTGGAGTGGGTGAGAGATCAAACCCGCAATCCTCTACTCATTTGCTAGCACTCCACCGCCGCTATCAATATAGTTATCAATACATACACTGCATTGTCTTCAAAGCAGTTGCTGAGTTCGTATGACCACGTGGGGGATAATAAACAAAGTTACTCCCCGGAAACAAGCAAGGGACCATCCCATCCATTCCGATAAAGGGCCCAAGGGCAGATTTGATATTCAAAAAAAAGTCATTTAAAACGCACTATTATCCAAAATAAATTATTCCAAAATGTATCATAATCCAAATTCGAGACAAAGATCGGAGAGAGGGGTAAGCGGTTACTTGAAAGGAATTAGGAGATGGGGATGGAACAGGATGCATTCGAATTTTAAAAGAAAAAAAGAAAATAAAAGGAGAGATATATCAATATCCTAACCTGGGTTTTTTCTCCGTTTTTCCTTCGGGTAGAGGCGAATTTTATATAGAGACTGGCTTGGCTCTTGTCTAGGGGCGGCATATACCGAAATAATACGTTTCGAACTTAGTATTATTTAATAGTTACGATTTATAAATACTACTTTACGAATAATCTATAGTTTGATAAGAATACGTACTTCTGAAAGAACTTTTTGTGTGTATTATTAGATGCAAATTTTTTGGTGTTATATTAATATTAATACGTTCCAAACTATTGTTATTGTTAGGAGTGTGCCGGAACGTTAAAGCTGTCTCTCTCTTAAGTCCCTTGATCATAATTGATTGGGTGGTCCCTTGCTTGCTTCCGGAGAGTTAAATTAGTGTATTGTCCTCCACGTGGTCGTACATAGTTTGTAACTGCTTCTTCGACAGCACATTTATTTATTTAAATTAAAAGATTTGGTAATTATTATTGTAGAGGTACATGGTTATGTTGCATGAATGTACTTTCCAAGAAATAAATAAAAATGTTAAAGATAGTCGATCAGCAAAGAAATCACAAAGCCCCGAACAGCATTCGTCCCGAAAACCAATTTTTTCCCCCAGCGGAAACCCGGAAATAATCTTCGAAGAGATCCTCACCGGGCGGAAAATTAACTGCGACTTTTGGGAAACTCCCTTTCGTATCGCATGAGCGCAACTGGGTTGCCTGGAGTCCCTCATGGTGCGTACATGAGTGCGTGTGTGCGCCTTTGAAGAGTCTTTGCCTCTCCGGGCGCTTTCATCTGCACGCCCACAAAGATGGGCCTCCTCCGCACTGGGGCTTCTGTGCTTTGTGTCGGCTCAGGGTAATAGAGCCCACGACCGCTGGACGCGGAGATGGGGAAGCACCAAAGTGGTATGGAGGAACAACGATCGAATGCTGGAGACAGTATCGATTTCGAATAGTCAAAAGTGCTTCAGACCAATTCCGGCCTCGTAGGAATTACTCACGGGATCCGGATACTTAGACAAGCATTTGCATAAAATCAGGATAAAGGATGAGTCGCCGTTACGAGGAGACGGTGAAACATGTGTTATTACTTTCTCACACACGTAGTATATAGAAAGTTTTGGAATTGTGAAAAAATCCGAAAGCGAGAATTCGACGGAAATAACTGATTTGGTTATCCCTGATTAAGAAACAACTTCCGTCCGTCCGTCTGCCCGTCCATCTGTCCGTCCGTCCTTGCGCAACGATTCTGAGTAAATGGATGAATATGTTTAATTCATATTTCGTATTTAAGGTAGAATTTACTCGTCGATGCACGTGCTCTAATTTTTATTTTATTTTAAAACAAAGGGTACTTCAGATGAATGTCAAAGTACTCTTTCGAATATTTCTCAAAAACTGCCCCAACGATTTTACTTATTTTTTCTGTACGTAAGGTACAATTAGTATGCATTACATCCACATTAGCGGTATTTCGCCGAAAGATTTACTACAGACGCAGTAAAATAATTTCTGGTTCTACACTTGCACTTTAGTTTACTGTTTCAAGGAGCTTGAATAATATTTATCAGACATGGAATACAGTTTTCGTAACCTGAAATGGAAGATATGACAATGATAAAATACATAGGAGGACAGCAAACGCACTGCAGATACGAAAATATATCAATTTGTGTCTACAACGAAATTACANTCTCTACGAGACCACCTCAGAGGTCTTTGGGTTTCACAAGTTGAATGAGAATGATAGACGGACCCGGGAAGCGAACGGGATGGCGCAGTCGGTAAGCGCATGAGCGCGTAGAGCTCAAGGTCCCGGGTTCGAATCCCGGTCCCGTCTACCATTTTCATTCGACGTAACATGATTAATACATTTTCACGATATTTATGAGAGTGATATGTTGCTAAATGTTTTGAAATAATATTATAAATATTTATTTTACTCTCAAATTTCAAATAAAAGACAGTAATAAGTCCATCCAGCGACTTTGAGCACGAACAGAGTACTGGAAGACGACCAAAATATAGAGGGTCATGCCAGAAATGACCTTTTCACTATATATTTTTTTCTCATTTTATGCTGCAGACGGAGAAACGTATATGAGATAGTAAGTGCAATGGTTTGGCACCACTTTTTTTTATTGTAGTATTTGTAAATGGGAAATGTAGCGTACTATTGAAACCTATTCACAAGGAGCGATAGTATGTAGGTGTGTCGCAGGGCAATTGTTAGTAGGTGGGCAGCTGGGTACCAACAACTTGGCTTATGTAGAGGTGTTAGTAGGGGTAGTTAGTGATAGTTAGAGTTAGTGATACTAGGAGTACTAGGATAGAAGGAGGAGAATTTGTCTTTCTATCGTCACAGATATAGATGGACTTCGACGTTAATGTGAAAATCTACAAATTTTTTCTGGCCCAGTCCGGAATGGAACCCAGAGTGTCTAGGTGACGAGGGAGAACGCTATTGTATGAGCCAATGGAAGGGCTATGTGTTATGTGACAGTGAAATAAATTATGAGGAAAGAAGAAGGTGGATGAGACATGATAACAACTGGAAAATTTAACATAAAGGACTGTGCTAGCTTTTTTGAAGGGTTGACGAGAATATGACATCTTACTGGAATATATGGAACCGATGATGTGTATCAGATAGGAGTTTTAAGTGGAAAGGGCATGAAGACATGACGATACGGGGACCAGGAGGACAAGAAAGGAACGAAAACACAACAATAAACTATGTTCAACGAGAAAAGCAGAAAAGAAACAAATTTATTCTCAANTATATATATATATATATATATATATATATATATATATATATATATATATATATATATATATATATATATATATATCGAATGGGAAATATTTTTAAAACTCACGAACGCAGCGCTTAAAAATCTATTCTTGCTATGACACCTACATATTGCTTGTCAAAGCAGATAAATGTGTCAAGAAATATAGAGTACTTTGTCAGGAACACGTGCAATGTGATGTTTATATATTTTTTCCCTTTGTTTCCATAGGATTAGAAGAAAATGTGCAAGAAGTGTGTGTCTATTTGTAGAATGAATTGAAGATCAACGTATCTACACAGTCATACGACGGAGGTATTTAAGAGGCTTGATAGCAGAGGTGTCCATGACTCTTTGATCAGTAACTAATACAAAGCACTGCAGTAAATTGCATGTCTGTCTGTCTTTTCTTTTTCTTTTTTCAAAATGGAATTTTTTTGCTTATAACAGTTTTCACTCAACATCTCTATTATATTATTAACGTGAATTACGTCATCAAGATACGTAAATAAAACATGAACTACATCTATTTCGAAATACGGAACTCAAATAGGAACTGTTAAGGTACTTCCGTCAGAGCGACTAAGCTTAAGTACACCCAAGAAATGTTTTAAATGATAGTATGAATCACACCGTATCCAGTGACGATTAATTTTCATAACCGTTAGATCGCAAAATTTGAATTATTTGACTTTAAATTATTATGCACGTTTAGGGAAAAACTTTCCCGGACGTACGTTTTCTTGATATCCTGACAAAAGTACCGGCTTAGCACAGACAAAAACTTAAAACATAGCAAATTGAAATAGGAACGAAGTGTCGTTAAGATTTCCATACCTTTCAAGGCATTTCATAAATTAACAAAAACTACGGAAAATACTGCTCTAATGGAAATGGCAGTCGCACCACGTGACTGGAGACAATGCGATCCTTGGCAAAGAAAGAGTCAAACGAGGATCTAAATTAATTTTCAAGTTTTAAAATTACAAAATAATTGTCCTCGTCCAATAGTAAAAATCAGTAGAATGATTATTAATTAATTATAACTACAATAGTAAATATTTCCAAGTTTCCTAAATAGTTGGTAACCTGACTTCAGGGATATAACACCTTAAGAAAACTTCTCTTAAAAATATTGAATCCACCACTGCGTTGAGGCTCTCAATCGGAATGAATGGTCCCTTCCTTGTTTCCAGAGAGTAAATTTTCTTTATTACTTTCCAATTACACAACGAAAGTGTCGTAATCGTTCTGGAAAACATCGAGAATCTTCAGGTTCTAGATTATAAATTGACTCCACAGGAGCATGTTTTAAAATTTTCACGATGCCCAACGTCTTACGTAAACATTTGTGTGTGTGTGTACGGACGATATTGTTCCCTCGATACCTCGCGATCAAGGTGATGCAAAAATATCTAACTTGAGAATTAAGTTTCAATATATTTGGAATAAAATTCATTTCCTGCACATACTGACTTTCTTCACACCACATGTTCAACTTTCAGTTCATTAAAATTATGAGTGAGATTTTTAAAAAAATTATATGTATGAATTAATTTACTTTTTTATTCGTGTTCAGGATCTGCGAACCAAAAAATTTTTAATTTCATTCACTGAGATGAAATGAACTTTGATGTTCCCTCCTAAATTCATTCTCTCCTCTGTTCCGTTTCTTGAGTATGAATTTATTCCTGTTCTAAAATATGTACAATAAACATACAAAAGACATACATTGGAATATACACGTTAGCCACAATTGCCAGTACACGCGGTTAACTGGAGCAAAAAAACACGTATCTTATCAAAACAATTTCACAGTCGAGCGAGAAAAAAAAGGCAAAAGAGTCGCATTTCGTTTCTTGTGGATTTTATTAAGGAACTAAAAACTACAACGGAATGTCGAATAGAATAATTTTTT